>JAECMU010080991.1:0-12070 GCA_016106625.1 Dracogyra subfuscus
GACACAGTAGTGAACACCTAGGAGGGATACTAAAGGAAGACACAGTAGTGAACACCTTCTAGGAGGGGATACTAGAGGAAGACACAGTAGTGAACACCTAGGAGGGGATACTAAAGGAAGACACAGTAGTGAACACCTTCTAGGAGCGGATACTAAAGAACGACACAGTAGTGAACACCTAGGAGCGGATACTAAAGGACGACACAGTAGTGAACACCTTATAGGAGCGGATACTAAAGGAAGACAAAGTAGTGAACACCTAGGAGCGGATAATAAAGGACGACACAGTAGTGAACACCTTCTAGGAGCGGATACTAAAGAACGACACAGTAGTGAACACCTAGGAGCGGATACTAAAGGACGACACAGTAGTGAACACCTTATAGGAGCGGATACTAAAAGAAGACAAAGTAGTGAATACCTTCTAGGAGCGGATACTAAAGGAAGACAAAGTAGTGAACACCTTCTAGGAGCGGATACTAAAGGAAGACACAGTAGTCAACACCTTATAGGAGCGGATACTAGAGGAAGACACAGTAGTGAACACCTTCTAGGAGCGGATACTAAAGGAAGACAAAGTAGTGAACACCTTCTAGGAGCGGATACTAAAGGAAGACACAGTAGTCAACACCTTATAGGAGCGGATACTAAAGGAAGACAAAGTAGTGAACACCTTCTAGGAGCGGATACTAGAGGAAGATACAGTAGTGAACACCTTCTAGGAGCAGATACTAGAGGAAGACACAGTAGTGAAGACCTTCTAGGAGCGAATACTAGAGGAAGACACAGTAGTGAACACCTTCTAGGAGCGGATACTAGAGGAAGACACAGTAGTGTACACCTTCTAGGAGCGTATACTAGAGGAAGACAAAGTAGTGAACACCTTCTAGGAGCGGATACTAAAGAATGACACAGTAGTGAACACCTTCTAGGAGCGGATACTAGAGGAAGACACAGTAGTGAAGACCTTCTAGGGGCAGATACTAGAGGAAGACACAGTGGTGAACACCTTCTAGCAGCGGATACTAGAGGAAGACACAGTAGTGAAGACCTTCTAGGAGCGGATACTAGAGGAAGACACAGTAGTGAAGACCTTCTAGGAGGGGATACTAAAGGAGGACTTAAAGGTTGACTGAGGAGAAATAAAATACGCAGTAGTGAACACCTAGGAGAGAATACTAAAGGAAGACACAGTAGTGAACACCTTATAGGAGCGGATACTAAAGGAAGACAAAGTAGTGAATACTGGTGGGGCAAGCATGGAATGGAGTTCACGTGAGGATGACTATAAATCATTTCACTGTTCTTTAGAAACCCATGAAGACAAATTTATTTAATTGTGTGTGTGTGTGTGTGTGTGTGTGTGTGTGTGTGTGTGTGTGTGTGTGTGTGTTAGTGTGATATATATATATACCACACAGACTACCAAACACGAAGCCAGACTTCTTTTATAAGCACTTTCTTGTAGACAAAGACAGCTCATATCACAACCTCCCACTGAGCTATAACCCGTCCCAGATGCTGATTACAAACACACTGACCGTCATATAGATTGATATGGCTTCTTTTGGTATCTCATATTCAGCAACAACGATTCCATTGTCGGGTACAGTCAACTCCATGGTAGGAAGGTAGTACGAGTGAGTTGGGTCAGGTCGTGGCCATGGAGGCATGATTGATCGCCGTCGAAAACGTCTCTCAAGTCCCGGAGGGGCCAGTCGAAAAGGTCTCCCACGTCCCGGAAGGCCCAGTCGAATGGGTCTGGGTTCTTTCTCTAGAGGAACTAGTTTGGGTCTTGGTTCTTTCCCCAGAGGAATTATTTTCTTTCCTTTCTTCGTTATTCGGATCTTGAGCTGCAGCTTATCGGTGCTGGAGGGAACTGGTCGACCATCCGGCTGAGATACTTTTATCTGTAATGAATGAACGAATGAATGAATGAATGAACGAACAAACGAATGAACGAATGAACGAATGAACTAATGAATGAATGGATGCATGGATGGAATTTATCCTGCAAATATTATATATAGTGGCAAGATATTATGATAACTAGATACATTTCTATATGTTCGGCAACTGACCGAGCCGATGTCGCGAAATATGCACCCCCCACTAAAAGAAATCGCCCAGCGGCGTTTCTACTTCGAAATAAAATCGTCCCCGGAGATTTTATTTGGAAATAAAACCAACGGCCGGCGGATTGATTTCTCGCCTCCTCCACTCCAAATATATCCCCCCCCCCGTATATAATGTGTTACAGAACTACATGTACTTTTATACTAGATATGATCAGTAAAGAAATGCTATATTGCTCAATGTTAGTTTCTGTTTTACTCCCAGTTGATGGATTTGATTCTTAAAAACAAAATTGAAGACAATTTGTTTTAAAATAAGAAATAAATTATTATTATGCTAGATATATTTTATTTTGGTGTTAAAGGGACATTCCCGAGTTTGTTGCATTGTAAGATATTTCCTGTAAATTATTTCTTTATTTTATGTTTATGTTTATATAATGCTCATAAGTTGTAAAAACAAAGTTATAAATAATTAAAATTTAATACTAGTTCCGAAGATACAGACACGTGTCATGGTTCAAACACTGAGTTTTAAAGGTAGAGACTAAAAATAGGATATTCTTCTTAATTAGTATCGCAGAGAAAAGAAATGTATAAAAAAGACCCACTCCATTTCTCAGGAAACAACTAGCCAGCAAAAAATACACACACACACACACACACACACACACACACACACACACACACACACACACACACACACACACACACACAAAGAAACAAAACAATAACAACAACACAAATTCCCCTACCCCAACACCACCACCCCCCAAACAACCCACCAAAAACAAACATAACAACAACAAAGAACCCACGTGTACATCACCCAGTCATTACATAATAAATAAACACAGAACTATTGTGCTATTAAGAGTAATACAGTTCACCAAAAATTCCAATAACATAGAATTTTGTACAAACGCGTCGTAGAACAGAGAAAGAAAACCAACGAACTAAACGTATTTCGAATGAATACTTTAGCGGGCTACGATATTATAGGACATTCCTGAGTTTGCTGCACTATTTAATACAATATCGACTGGCAGAGACTTTTTAACGATTGTAATTACATATCAACTATATTTGTCTGCATAAACTATTAGTGGCTGTATATTAAACGTGTTTCTGATCATTCTAATACCGGTATTTGTACTGGGTTAAATTTCATCTTATTTTCTAAAATTTGGTTTTTTCGTACGTACGAACTTATTTGAAGACCAGATCCAGAAACACATTAAATATACATACACTGACATTCTAAACAAGAACATATATTTAATTTGTATGTTTAATCGTAGAAATATTTTATTAGTCAGAAATATCTTACAATGCAACAAACTTGGGAATGTCCCTTTAAAAACAACCAATCAGACTCACGTAGACGGAATACTTGAGGCCAGGTTTGAACGTGTTGGGGTTAGATTTGAGAAACTCCACTTTCTCCGCCTTCGCGTAGAAGCGCACTGTACTAGTTCCGTTCTGAACTATTCCTGTCAGGTCTTCTGTGACGTTGGCCACGACCTCAAGGCTGCGGCTGTTGAGGTTGCTGTACAGAGCCTTGATCTGAGTCATCGGCAGCAAGATCGTCTTATCTCCGTCGATCTAATGGTGTGGGGAATTAAAACAAAGGAAAATAATATATTATATGTCTAAGAACATCTCAGCACATTTCGAACTACAGCTATTTGGTGTTAAAATTATGGTTATTTCGACAAGTGTCAAAATATGGTTATTTTGACACTTGTCAGAACTATGGTTATTTCGACACTTGTCAAAACTATGGCTATTTCGACACTTGTCAAAACAATGGTTATTTCGACACTTTGTCGAGATATTGATAAAAGAGACCCACTGCCACCACATATGCTATTCCTGCTAAAACGAAACACTGGATCTTTTATAGGCACATATCCATAGACATGACAGCACATACCACATCCTTTGATAATTAAACACACAATATATCGAACCCAAGGAAAGTATTCTAATAAAGTACTGTACTTGTTTACTAAACAAACTGTATTTTATTTCATTCATTATACTAAAAAGATATTAAATGTTATAAATGTATATCATAACATTTATTACTGCTAATGTTTTAAAACATGTTTTCCCACACATTTTGTTTACCAAAAAGATACTGTATGCCACAAATAGATACTCGTCAACGTAACCACAACGTAATAATATAACAAGAGTATAATGATTTATTAATCATCGGCTACTGGATGTCAAATATTTGGTAATTCTGACATATAGTTTTAAAGCGGAATCCCGCCACGTTTTCCAATTGGTACCAAAAGGGATGTTTTATATGGACCATCCCACAAACAGGATAATACATACCACGGCCTTTAATATACCAGTCTTCTTAATGCATTGGCTGGAACAAATTATAGCCCAATGGGTCCACCGACGGGGATCGATCCTAAACCGACCGCGCTACGTCTCACCCCATAACGATACACATAACACCTTCAAAACCCCTACCTTTGCTGTCTTTATTATGGTTGGTTTTGCAGGTGGAATTCGCTTTCCGTTCGTCCATCGTGAAAAACCGTAGTAGTCGAGTTTCGCCTCCAGACTGACCGACCCTTTGACTGGTTTGCCATAGGTGTACCTGTTAGATGGTGAAATATACACGAATTAGCATATCACCACAGACGACAGATTATAATAATGGTTATTTCTTATCTGATACTGATTATCTCTCACATGATACTAATTATCTCTCACCTAGTACTAATTATCTCTCACCTAGTACTAATTATATCTCACCTAGTACTAATTATCTCTCACCTAGTACTAATTATTTTACCTAGTACTAATTATCTCACACCTAGTACTAATTATCTCTCAACTAGTACTCATTATCTCTCACCTAGTACTAATTATCTCTCACCTAGTACTAACTATCTCTCACCTAGTACTAACTATCTCTCAACTAGTACTCATTATCTCACCTAGCACTAATTATATCTCACCTAGTACTAATTATCTCTTACCTAGTACTAATTATTTTACCTAGTACTAATTATCTCACACCTAGTACTAATTATCTCTCAACTAGTACTCATTATCTCTCACCTAGTACTAATTATCTCTCACCTAGTACTAACTATCTCTCACCTAGTACTAACTATCTCTCAACTAGTACTCATTATCTCACCTAGCACTAATTATCTCTCACCTAGTACTAATTATCTCTTACCTAGTACTCATTATCTCTCACCTAGTACTCATTATCTCTCACCTAGTACTAACTATCTCTCACCTAGTACTAACTATCTCTCAACTAGTACTCATTATCTCACCTAGCACTAATTATATCTCACCTAGTACTAATTATCTCACCTAGTACTAATTATATCTCAACTAGTACCAGTTATCTCTCACCTAGTACTAATTATATCTAACCTAGTACTAATTATCTCTCACCTAGTACTAATTATCTCTCACCTAGTACTCATTATCTCTCAACTAGTGCTAATTATCTTTCACCTTCTGCTAATTATCTCACATTTAGTACTAATTATCCCTCAATTTATATTAAGTATATCTCACCTGATACTAATTATTCCTGACTTGGTACTAATTATCTGTAAACCTGTGATAATTATCTCTAAACATTGTGCTAAATATCTCTCAAGTCATATTAATTATTTCTCACTTTTTTTTAAAGACGCACTCAACACATTTTAATTACGGTTATATCGGCGTCGGATATATGGTAATGTCAAGAAAAACCCCAGTGGTTAGCTGACGGGGATCGATCCTAGACCGACCGCGCATCAGGCTTATTTCTCACCTGATACAAATTATATCTTTGCTCATACTAATTATCGCTTACCTGATAAGAATTATCTGTAAACTGGTGATAATTATCTCTAACCATGGTGTTAATTGTATCTAATATAATACTAATTATATCTGACCTGGTGATGCTTATAACACCAAATCAAATCAAATGAATTCAAATCAAACCTAACAATAATTAACTCTCACCTGTCACTAATTATCTCTCACCTGATACTAATTATATCTCACCTGATACTAATTATCTCTCACCTGATACTAATTATATCTCACCTGATACTAATTATATCTTACCTGATACTAATTATATCTCACCTGTTACTTATTATCTCTCACCTGATACTAATTATATCTCACCTGATACTAATTATATCTTACCTGATACTAATTATATCTCACCTGTTACTTATTATCTTTCACCTGTTACTAATTATATATCACCTGATACTAATTATATATCACCTGTTACTTATTATCTTTCACCTGTTACTAATTATATATCACCTGGTACTAATTATCTCTCACCTGATACTAATTATATCTCACCTGTTACTTATTATCTTTCACCTGTTACTAATTATATATCACCTGGTACTAATTATCTCTCACCTGATACTAATTATATCTAACATGTTACTTATTATCTTTCACCTGTTGCTAATTATATATCACCTGGTACTAATCATCTCTCACCTGTTACTAATTATATCTCACCTGTTACTTATTATCTCTCACCTGTTACTAATTATATATCACCTGTTACTAATTATCTCTCGCCTGATACTAATTATTATATCTCACCTGTTACTAATTATATCTCACCTGTTACTTATTATCTTTCACCTGTTGCTAATTATATATCACCTGATACTAATTATCTCTCACCTGACTTTGATCTTAACTGGAACGTCTTTGTCGGTGGTCAGAGAAAATGGCGGAAGTGTCACTGTTACCTCAAACTTGGGAATCACTGCATAATAAATAACGAAAATAATACTATAAGCTCACTATTACATTCTAATCAAATAATACACTTTTTATCATTAAATTCGATCGGCCTTTCAAAATCACAGTTTACATAAATAATAAAGAAACACCTTGATACTTTTTACAACTTAAAAAAAAGAAAAAAAAGAAGAAAAAAACCCCAACTAATTTCTGCTATCGCTAAGCTATTACATTTTTCGAGCTAAGGTTTTCATTCATTAATGCATTAATTAATTAATCAATTAATTAATTAATTAATTAATTAATTAATTCATTCATTCATTCATTCATTCATTCATTCATTCATTCATTCTTTCATTTAAAAAAAATAACAAAAATAATTTTACCATATTCTGCAATTGTAAAAACTTGCTCGTGGTTCACATTCTGAAAAAAATAACGAAAATAAATAGCTACAGTTATATTACGTTCAAACATCGTTCTTCTTCAACAATTATGTTCGTGCTTATATTCAATTAAGGTTCAAGCACGCTGTCCTGGGCACACACCTCTTTCAGAACAGTGGGTTAGGTCTTAATTGTTAGTTGTTAATAGTTAGTGAGAGAGAAGAGGGTGTAATGGTCTTACACCTACCCATCGAGTCATTAAAACTAGCTCTGGGTGGGAGCCGGTACAGGGGTGCGAACCCTGTACCTACCAGTCAAACATCGTTTTGTTTAAAGGGACTGACCCAAATTTCAGCCCCAGAAAATGCACACTAAGTTTAGTTTCAAATAGTGAAATATCCTCTAAAAATAGCCTAAAACTTTACTCCATAACTGTTACTTCTCAGACGCACGTGCCTTTTTAAACATATGAGTAATGTATTTTGTGGTATTAAAAACACCAAAATGACCAAAACTACTTCGAATGTACGGACATGGATAATCTAAATCTAAGTAAAGTATGATTTCAGTTATCAAAAACGGCTATAATAATAAACGAAAAAAAAACAAACCACTTTACTGTTTAAAAACTAGGGTATGTCCTTTTAATGCTAAAATTATATCTAGATAAATTATATCAGTACTTGATTACCGATAACCGTCTATTTCAGTCCTTGGTTTTTGAAAATTATAGGCGAGTGAAAAATCGCTAAGCTAAGGCGAGTGAAAATCACTGCAAAATAAATAAAATAGGCAGCGTAGCACTGATTGAATTTTGACTGGTATGTCTACAAAATTATCTCTTAAACCAGTATTTCCAGATTTGTTCAAGACAGAGAAATACCAGTTTAACGACTGCATGGAAGCCACTGCCATGTTTATAATTTGTATTCTTTTATAAAAGGACGTTCCCATCAGCTAAATGAGCTATGAAAACTGTTTATATTTGTAAACAGTGAAAACAAATATATCCATATATTTTACGTGCGCCGTTTTTTGGAATGTAACGTGCGCTGTTTTTCACACTCGTCAGAATAAAATTACGTGCGCTGTACGAGCGCGATCGCACCCGCACCCGCGCACCTTAAAAAGCAAGGTCTGCTGTTTACACAACATTCTGTGTTTAAAAGCTGGCATTGTTTTGGCTCTAACTGACCGAGATATATATACTGTGACAAGTTAACATTTAATGTTCTTTCTCGTTTTCTTATTCAAGTTTTGTATAAATATTTAAAACTCCGAGGAAGGTCTGTTATCTATGAAACTCAAGGTCAGTAAACTCATAAACATTCCCAGCCGTTGTATGTGTCATACCCATACCCCACCTGTATGTCACGACCTAGCATGTGAAATGTTTTCAATCTATGCATTTTATTGATCTTTTAAGTTTATGAGAGATAAGGGCGAAGACCAGCTGAGATATGTCCTAATTTATTGAGGTCATACTTAATCTATGACACGAGTGTTCAACTACCCCGAGTAACAGACGATGAAGTTAAGAATTTAGCTGCATAACATGGAAACATTAGTATTAATTAATTTATTACTAGAATACACTAATGATTTAAAAGCATCTACCCAAATATTTTTAAAGTGCAAATTATTTTCGACTAAGCCCTATGACCTTTCCATTTAACCGCTGAATTATAGATTACGTCAAATGTTTGATAGTTCTGGTGTTTCACATTTCTGGTAGTTAAACATACATTTTATGAGAAATATGAGCGGAACCTCTGGAGCTAGGATCAGTGGTTTAAAAATATTAAAAATGCTGGTTTTCAGTTGCTAATATTGCCATTTGTTTATTAAAAATACTGGTTTTCAGTTGCTAATATTGCAATTTGTTTATTAAAAATGCTGGTTTTGAGTTGCTAATATTGCAATTTGTTTATTAAAAATGCTGGTTTTGAGTTGCTAATATTGCAATTTGTTTATTAAAACTGCTTGTTTTCAGTTGCTAATATTGCAATTTGTTTATTAAAACTGCTGGTTTTCAGTTGCTAATATTGCAATTTGTTTATTAAAAATGCTGGTTTTGAGTTGCTAATATTGCAATTTGTTTATTAAAACTGCTGGTTTTCAGTTGCTAATATTGCAAATTGTTTAAAAGAACATTGAGAACTTGCAGTAGTTTGGAGACATTCGTTTTACCGTTTTTGTTGTTACTAGTATCTGTTAAAAGCAAATGAAAGCGTGAAGGCCGTATAACCCTCGGATACAAAAAGAAAGAAAGAAATGCTTTATTTAACGACTCACTCAACACATTTTATTTACGGTTATATGGCGTCAGGCATATGGTTAAGGACGACACAGATTTTGAGAGGAAACCCGCTGTCGCCACTTCATGGGCTACTCTTTCCGATTAACAGCAAGGGATCTTTTATTTGCGCTTCCCACAGACAGGATAGCACAAACCATGGCCTTTGTTGAACCAGTTATTGATCACTGGTCGGTGCAAGTGGTTTACACCTACCCACTGAGCATTGCGGAACACTCACTCAGGGTTTGGAGTCGGTATCTGGATTAAAAATCCCATGCCTCGACTGGGATCCGAACCCAGTGCCTACCAGCCTGTAGACCTATGGCTAACCACGACGCCACTGAGGCCGGTCTCGAATACAGAGTCAAACGGATTTACAAATTCCACCCACTTGACTATTATATATCACAAGTTGCCCTCGAATTATACATTATATGTTACATTATACGAGGTGGGACAAATCAATATATGGTCTTTATTAAATAGCGGCTGTTATACAGATCTATCTATCTATCTATCTATCTATCTATCTATTTGTCTATCTATCTATCTATCTGTCTATCTATTTATCTATCTGTCTGTCTGTCTGTCTGTATATATAATATCACATGGAGTGTCAAATTAGTTGTCGTGAAATCCATCTCTAGTATGAATCTTAGAATTACACGGTGGTAACTCAAATAGGTGTACAGTACAAAAAAATCCATGTAATAAAATAAATTCCACATACCCCAGCAATGACCTTAACCTTCCAGTCGCCCATGATGGGTTGATCGGTGATCTCTATATAATTCGTGTAAACACCACCAGTTGGCTGAACGTTCGTCCACTGTTTTATCTTGTTTGATTTGCTGTCCTGAAAATTAAAATGCACATTAATTGGTTTATTGTTCATTAATACATATATCTTATAATATTATACGCAAGACCGTTTTAATAGTTTCTCATCGTTATGAACTCCTCTCTGTTGATCTGCATAGCTCTTCGCAAGGACCACCTTTGCGCCCAGATCCAGTCGACTAAACACATTGCGCTAAATACGGGGTACGGGACGTAGCCATGTGGTAAAGCGCTCGCATGATGCGCGGTCGGTCTGGGATCGATCCCCGTCGGTGGACCCATTGGGCTATTTCTCGTTCCAGCCAGTACACCACAACTGGTATATCAAATGCCGTGGTATGTGCTATCCTGTCTGTGGGACGATTAATATAAAATATCAATTGCTACTAATGGAAAAATGTAGTGGGTTTCGTCTCTAAAACTATATGTCAAAATTAACAAATGGTTGGCATTCAATAGTCGATGATTAATAAATCAATGTGCTCTAGTGGTGTCGTCAAACAAAACAAACGTTTTAACTAAATACTGAATAAACATAAATACAACGGCAATGGACGCCGCCATATTTGACACTTAGACATGAAAGTGTCTATATACACAGCAACCGTGTATATAGCCTCGGATCAGGACTAGCTATCTACACGGCGGTCATAATATTTTGCAGGGGGGAGGCCAGTGTGAGACCACTGCACCCAACGTAAAATTTTCCGTGTGAAGCAAGGGCATATCTTCTAGTACATAATATCTAGATATCTGTTACCGTATGAATGATATGTGGTTTAGACACAAGAATATGTGCATGGTAAAATACACTGACACGTACAAAATGTACTTTGTCCAATTTTTATTTATTACTATTATTAATTTTTGTTTTTAAACTTAAAGGGACATTCCCGACTGAGATCGAGGGCGCAAAGCGCCTGAATTTCTACAGAGATCGAAGGTATGCCTTAAAGAGACATTTTTGAGTTTGCCACATTGTAAGATGTTTCCGACTAATAAAATATTTCTACGATTAAACTTACATATTAAATACATTTTCTTATTCAGAATATCAGTGTCTCCATATTCAGTGCGTTTCTGATCGTCTTAATATTTGTAAGAAGCCTAAACTGGATTTTGTCTTAAAATAATTTCGTACGGACGAAAAACGTAATTTTAGGAAATAAAATGAAATGTAACCTAGTACAAATATTAGAACCATCAGAAACCCATTTAATATAAAGCCACTAATATATTGTACCAAAAAATATAGTTGATGTGTAATTACAATTGGTAATAGGTCTCGATAACATCTTAAAAATTGTAGCAAACTCAGGAACGTCCCTTTAAAATGTACTACCAAACTACCAATAATATATTTGATTCTGAATTACATGAGCCCCCCCCCTCCCCCACTCCGCCGTGTCTGTACATGCTATCTAAACTGGAAATATCAACTGCGCACTAATACAGAAATGTGGCTTCGTGGTTAAATTTGTTAAACCTGTCTTGAAAGTGACAGTCCTCCTAATAAGAAAAGAAAAATATCATATTGGAGTGGCTGTCTTCCTACAGACGAAACGGGGTAAATATCATATTGGAGAGTGGCTGTCCTCCTACAGGCGAAGCGGGGAAAATATCATATTGGAGAGTGGCTCTCCTCCTACAGACGAAGCGGGGAAAATATCATATTGGAGAGTGGCTGTCCTCCTACAGACGAA
>JAECMU010081029.1:0-11878 GCA_016106625.1 Dracogyra subfuscus
ATTTCACATATAGGAGGACTACCACTTTCTAGGACAATACATCCCTACTACTATGAGTTACTGACAGATATTTCGCATATAGGACTACCACTTTCTAGGACGATACATCCTTACTACTATAAGTTACGTGCAGATATTTCGCAAATAGGACGATGCATCCTTACTACTATAAGTTACTGACATATATTTCACATATAGGAGGACTACCACTTTCTAGGACAATACATCCTTACTACTATGAGTTACTAACAGATATTTCACATATAGGAGGACTACCATTTTCTAGGACGATACATCCTTACTACTATGAGTTACTAACAGATATTTCACATATAGGAGGACTACCACTTTCTAGGACGATACATTCTTACTACTATATCCTTACTACTATGAGTTACTGACAGATATTTCACATATAGGAGGACTACCACTTTCTAGGACGATACATCCTTACTACTATGAGTTACTGACAGATATTTCACATATAGGAGGACTACCACTTTCTAGGACGATACATCCTTACTACTATGAGTTACTGACAGATATTTCACATATAGGAGGACTGCCACTTTCTAGAACGATACATTCTTACTACTATGAGTTACTGACAGATATTTCACATATAGGAGGACTACCACTTTATAGAACGATACATTCTTGTTGCTTCACATGGAGAAAGACTGCAATTTTCTAGGACAATACAGCCACTCTACTTCACATATAGGAGGACTGCCACTTCGTTGCATGATACATCCTACCTACTTCACATGTATGACTGTCACTTTCTAGGATGATACATCATTGCTACTTCACATGTAGGACTGCCACTTTATAGGATACTATATCCTTGCTACTTCACACGTAGGAATGTCACTTTATAGGACGATACATTATTGCTACTTCACATGTAGGACTGCCACTTTATAGGACGATACGTCATTGCTACTTCACATGTAGGACTACTTCACACGTAGGAATGTCCCTTTATAGGACAATACAACATTGCTACTTCACATGTAGGACTGTCATTTTATAGAACGATACAACATTGCTACTTCACATGTAGGACTGCCACTTTATAGGACGATACATCATTAGGAGTACTAATTTACGTGTAGGACTACCACTTTATAATACACATACCTACATCACATGGATGACTGCTACTTTCTAGGGCAACACACCATTACTACTTCACGTGTTGGAGGACTGCCACAACTGGCGAGACAAATATAAACATGCACAAGACATTGTTGGTCCCCGATATAGTTACTTCCACAGTGTTTAAGTCTTCTTTAATGTACACACAGCGTGTGCTAAAGTAAAGTTGTTTTTGTTCAACAACACCACTAGAACACGTTGACTCATTAATGTTGGACTATTGGATATCAAACATTAATAACAATGGATTTTTTTTATAATAGTGTGCACCTTCCCACACCCAACAGGACAGTTTAAAAAAAATATATATACTCGGTATGTTCCATTCATGGGACACTGTGGTGTATTCAAAAGGTCAAGGCCTCGCGAACAGTTCCATCGTCTTCTATCAATATCATGTCACATTCATCTAACGTTAAGCGTAAAAGCCAGTCTAGCGAGAAGACCGCGATAGCTCGCCCTCCAAACATTTCCTCTGCAGGTGCGTATACAAGGGAGGGTTTCGGGGAATGAAACTCCCTGCTAAAGATAATTTTCTCCTGTATTTCAATACATTTTGTAGGGGAGCATGACTCGACTCCCGAAATAAACTTCGCTCCCTACAGTCTAGACCTCTCTGCTAAAATTCCTATAATCGCGCTTACTCTGGTTAGGGTTCCAAAGTTAAACTTTTTGTTTAACGACACCACTAGAGAGCATCGATTTATTAATCATTAGCTATTGGATGTCAAACATTTGAGAATGTTTTACTTAGTCTTAGAGAGAAAACCCACTACATGTTTTCCATTAGTAACAACGGATCTTTTAAATATGCGGCATCCCGCAGACAGGATAACACATATAACGACCTTTGATATACCAGTCGTGGTGCACTGGCTGGAAGAAGAAATAGGCCAATGGGCCCATCGATGGCAGGGGACAATATTTCGAAATCTGTGGTAACAGGAAGTCGGTTCACTTGGTTTTTACCTAGGTAACCAATTGTTTGGTTACGTGAATTATATTTGTGTGACCCGTGTGTTATCTGCTCGGTTACCTCAAAATTACGTTGAAATTATATTTTAAATACATATAATAAATAAATAAAAAAACTCAAACATAAAATTCAAACAAATACAAAAGAAAACATTTTACAAAAACAAAATATCAGTAATGCTTGCTAAAGTTAACAATATTATAAAAGAACTGAATATCAGCCCCAGTACTGAAACAAAATACAGGAGCGTAACCAGATATTTTTAGCCAAAGGCGTGCCAACACGGGGGGTTCGGGAGGCCTCCCTCTGTGAAAATCTTGAAACTCAGGACCGCTGTAGATGCATTTTGAGCCTTTTCGCAGGCATTTTTTTCCCATCTTTTTTCGAGTAAATTTTAAGAGGATATTTTATAGAACAATTACATACAGCCTCAACCTATTACAGGATTATGTTTTTGCATTACGCACATGCGTAATGGACGGTACGCCTTTAAATCATTTGAAGGGATTCCTTTTTTCCTTATGCGCTGGTTACGCTACTATACTACAGTGAGGTTCTAAATGTTTGTTTTTTAAAGCTCATTATGCGATGTTAGTATTTTTTAATTTTTGTGACACTTCGATTCCTGTTTACGTTAAAACTATTTTTAACATATGTAAAATTATAGGCAATCCAATATTATGTCTTCATATATTCCTTTAGAGATAAAATAGCAGCAGATAATTTAGCCGTCCCTAGAGGTCCGAGCACATTTCTTTAAAAAAATGATTAAAAGTTTAGACTGGTCGTAAATTACATCTGTCGCAATATAGCGTTGTCTACTGGTTTGCAGCACATCAAGTATCTAAAATTCAGCCTAAAACATTTGTCGGAATACTAGTAGAGTGTCTGCTTGAATAAACTTCAAGTTTAATTTCTGAACTATTACAGGTCATAACGTAAACAATTTGCGGTTCGCGTAAATTTAATTTTGCGTAATCGACACGCGAACAGAACGGCGGTTCGAGTGAAATATTGTGCCCTGCGATGGGGATAGATCCCAGACCGACCAAACATCAGGATGACGCTTTACCACTGGGCTACGAATTTTAAATGCTGGGGGAAAGGGGGGGGTGGGGGTTAGGATATTGCATAAGACAACACATACGTTAATCATGCGTTATATTGCTTAATAGTTTCCAAGTTTCACAAATAAATTAGACCTCTGACCAACTCTTAAAGTTCACAGTTCGTTTAAAACGCAAACATAGATATTGTTTCAAGATGCCATGCACTTACATGCAGCGAATCAACAATGCTATAAATTAACAAAATAACAGAGCTGTAGTCGTATTCTGTCAAACTCCGCCTTCCCAGGAATGTCGAAGTTTTTCAGATTTATTCCTTTTTTGTCAGATTTCACATGCACCACTTTGAGGTTTTTAGCATTTTCATGTTAAACTTTACAACCCCACGCGCAGAGGGCACATCCCCCCCCCCACCCCCACCCCACCCCCCACCTCAAACCTATTGTACATTATATGCATTAACCGTATGCCACCCCCTTTCTTTGATGGCTAATTGCAGCATGCTTTAGATCATCTGATAACTAAAGCAAAGTGACGCATCTTGTTTGTTTAATATATTGTTCTCTGCATATCGGCTTCTTCATCTAAAACGGCTTGTGAAAAGTAGTTCAGCCGGTGCATGGCGTGACGTAACGACAAAGTACCGCGGACGGCGCGTAGTGACAAACTCTTTGATATGTTACACCTGTATCTCACGGTATGAGCATTAAAACACGCCTCAAAGAGTGGCTTGTCACTTACACCTCTCTGTTCGCTGCGTTTTAACAATGCCGACATCAAATGATGTAAATAAAGACATACGAAAGCTGTACACATCGTATAAACTGTTACAACTCCGTGGGTATCCCTCGGTAGAGTAGGCCCTATTTCATAATAACATTACGCGATCCTGATTTGCCATTCTTTGTTTAATATGCCCACTACCGCGAGCCATGTCTTTTAAGACCTTTTTGATTTAATTATTATTTATTTTACCATTTTATTCTGGACATAATGTGTTATTATGCACTGTTTATTTTACTTACTACATGATTGTATTTATGCGTATCTACCTTTATTATTCCATATTTAATTTATGCTCAAATATGCCTTTTATCTCTCTTTTAGACATTATGTGTGTGGTTATGTATGTTTATTGTATTTTCTATATTTTATAACCCAATATGTTTATCTATTCATCAAAATGTGTTTTAATTGTATCACGTATATATTTGCATAAGCTTCTCAGTTTATGTGCGCCTATATTTCTATGTGTGAACCCTCTTCTACTAATCATCTGATGATAATATATGTTGTTATGTTTTATTCTTTGTTAGCCTACATGTATAACCTGTCACAATAACAGTAAATAACTGGGTACTTCAATCTATTGGAGGAAAAATACATACAGTATGTATGTATGCATTCCAAAAGCGTTAATAGCAACATTACGTCCAAAGGTACCTTCAGAGAACAACCGTGGGGTTGCTATGGTTATATTGCATAGCACCTCCGAGGTTTCAACTCTTTACTATATAACATAACCATAGGACCCCCAATGTTGTTTGCCCCTGCGCGTGCTGTAACCTCACCGTGGTGCAGGGGTGTAACATTCTCATTGAGAATGGCCAATACAGCACAAATTGAGTAAAATTCAGTATCTCGTTGTGATATTTATATTTGTTGCATAGTTCTTTAGACTGTTTTAATTGACATAATGAATTTTTGTGTTGGTGTTGATCATCACCTTTTGTTTTTCATTTACCTTCGTTTGACACCCAATAGCCGATGTATTTTTCGTGCTGGGGTGTCGTTAAACATTCATTCATTCCCAGTGTTGTTTAGTGGTTACCATCTATGATGACATCACGCAGTATCAATGCGAGCGTTTTTTGTTTGGTTCATTCCAAACGATAGTTTGTGGAATTTTATTTTTAATAACTTAGTTTTTTTAATTATTAATACTGTTTTTCTGTATGTGTGTGTTGTTTTTGTTTGTTTTCAGCTTTAAAAAATATAAGTATTTCTAGGACTATTCTTTTTAACACAGATGAGGCAGGTTGTGATTAAAAAAAAAAAAGAAAAAAAAAAGTGATTAAGATAGTAAAGTTACATATACGTTTTACGATCTCGCCATATTGCTTTTGAACAACACACCAACTTGTATTTTTAATCTACCTCTGTTAGACGTATAAATCAGTTGCTGCCACATTAAACTCATACAAGTTATATTACATGTGAGTTAACTTAGAAACAATTTCTAGCATACAGAATAACACCATACGCTGTGAGATTTATAGCGTAACATGGAAAATACGTCAGGAGTGTATGTCAGATAGCATTTATCTTACAACGAGTTTATTCAAAACGTGGATATGAGTTGGACATATTTATAAACGTACCTTAAGATAAATTGTATCTTTTGGAAGTGAATATAGTGATCTATTTCATAGATATCCACACACACATACACATACAAAAGTTCCCAGGTTTAAAACAAATTTAAACGTTTTTGGCAATAAAAACATATTTATGAAACATGCTCTGGCACTCACAGAGCAGTCAGTTTTGATTGTGCTCATTTTATTGGCTGGTATGGCTGTGATGACAGTCATCACATAGGAACATTCAGTTGTAATACTTTAAATTAATAACATGCATGTGTATTATTGCTGTGTGATACCATAAATAATGCATGGCTTCATGGTGATTACCTATGATGTCAAATTTCCACTGAAATTAACACTGTCAAAACTGATTACCACCTACATGTACATGTATGAAATCTGTGAAATACTAGTTCCATAAACACATGTAAGCGTCTGTTTGTTGGATGGACATATATTAAACTTTCTATTAAATTTGATTTTAGAAGATATGTGTAAGAAATAAAATATTAAACTAACCTCTTCCATTAGATTGTATTACAGTTTGGTCAAAAGCATTTCACTTTTCTTCATTGACTACATTTTGGAAAAACACAAAATAAATAGTCTTTAATGACCACTCATGTTCACTACCGGGTAGTTTGTTTTGGGTTTATGCCCCCCCCCCCAATTTGTTTTAAAAATATATTACCAAATACTTATTGAATTATTTTCCTTCCAGATGGGATTTTTGCATGCACATGATGAGGACTATTTCATTGAACCTGTCAAGGGACACAGCCGCGCCAACGACTCTAGACATCCACACATCATATACAAGCGGTCAGCTCTACCGGCCAAACTGGACATATCTAGAGTGCATAAACCTACAGACGATCACACAAAGTCTTGTGGTGTTCCGGGTAAGAATTATTTTAGAATCAAGGCTGTACCAAGTTGGGGTGAGTGGAGTGGAATAGGTAGCATAACGGCAGTTGTTTTAAAGATTTTTTTTTTTTTTTTTTTACAAAAAACATCTTTTTAGTTGAAAGTTTTTCTTCTTTTTGTTTAGATTCTTGGTTTTTGATTATCTTTTCATCCCTCTCGCCCCATTCCCCCACTTGTGTTAGAACAGGTACAGCCCTAAGAACACACAGTGTTTAAAAATCAACATATTTTATACAGTGACAGAGCTGTCAACCTGTGGCATTTCTTAGGTGTGAGAAAATTAGAAATCAGGGTCCATTTTTTTTAATTTTTTTTTTTTTAATGATGCACTCAACACATTATAATGATGGTTATATCGGCGTCGGACATACAGTTATGAGAAAAAAAACCCTGTGGTTAGCTGACGGGGATCGATCCTAGACTGACCGCGCATCAGGCGGGCAAATCAGGGTCCAGGGACTGCAGGCTCTTGGTCGGGTCCAGGGCGATGTTTTTTGTTGTTTGTTTAAGTCTAAAATGGAAATCTCTAAAAAAAAAAAATTAAGCAAGTGCAAGTTTTACTCATTAATACGGTTAATGTTAAACCGCACAAGTCGGTCATCGGTAGCACCCACAAATGATTGTTGGTATTGAACTGACGAACATGTTCAAAATGCTGTATTATTATTAATAGGTTCAGAGGCGAATTCAGAGACCTGCATAATCAGTATATAATTCCATTCAGCTCTGAAATATAAACCATGATTATAAAATATTTATATTTTAAAAAAAAAGGTGAGATTATAGTAATGTTGCGTGATAGCGTGATGTTTGTTACAAATATGTGAGACACATGCCAAATGCATGAGAGTTGACAGGTATGCAGTGAAATCTCTTAAAATGAGATCCTCTGTCACCAAGAATCCCTCAAAACAGGATGTTTGTCATGATTCCTTTTTGAAAATCAGTACATAACATAACCTCTCAAAACAAGACTTTTTACTTGGTCATATAGGTGTCCAGTTTAGAGGGGTTTCCCTGTATATGTTAAGAAGAGAAACTTATGTTGTGATGTACCAGTAATAATTAAAATGAATTTCATCTTAAAAGACTTTATAACAACAACAAAAAAACAGTGTCATGGTTAAACCATCAAATGTAAGGCTGGTAGGTACAGGGTTCGCAGCCTGGTACCAGCTCCCACCCAGAGCAAGTTTTATTGACTCAGTTGGTAGGTGTAAGACCACTACACCCTCTTCTCTCTCACTAACCACAGTGACAAATAATAACTAACCCATTGTCCCGGACAGACGGCCAAGATAGTTGAGGTGTGTTTTTAGGACAACGTGCTTGAAAACATAAATAATTTGAAATGAAATCACACATTAAAAGAAGCAAAATACCATGGATGACACCCCCCCCCTCCCTCCCCCCCCCCAAACCCAGCTTAAGCAAATGGTCTGCTTTCAGAACTAAAACATACATGTTTATACATAAGGAGTTTCTGGAGGCACAGAAAAAGAGTCCTGAAACACACAATTTCTTTAGGCCTTATCAGAAGGATCTACTCCACATACATTCAATGTCTGCACTGAAAAATGCTCAGTTCCTCAGTTATTTGAGTCTGCAGTAATAATGAATAATGTAGTTACCCTTTGACTCTAACACGTCATCATAAACCGCATTGTTGCCATGAAAAACTGTTAAAAAAACCCACTTATTTTTTGTGTCTATAAACTCAGTGATTATGTCAGTGTCAAGAATACAGATTATGTTCATGGCTTCCATTAACTGGTTAAGTGCACTTGACTTTGAACTACATCTGTGAGGAGTCTTCTGTCACTGTCTAACTCGTAGTAACCTATTTGCATTATGAGTGCAGAATGTAATCAACCCACATATAACAGATTTAGGTTTCTGGCTGTTGACAAACACGGGATTCCACAGTTAGATGCACAAACAGAAAGATATGGAGTTTCCTGAACTGTGGCATGAGATCGGAACAGTTCCAACTTGTCTGTCATCAAGTAGATTAGATTTTTTCATTATGTATCTCACAGACTAATTTCAAAAACAACATTTGATACTCCTGATCCTTCCATTTCTCCATTCACTCATGCCTCCCTCCCTATCTCCATTCATCCATCCATCCATCCATCCATCCATCTATCCATCCATCCATATATCCACCCATCCATCCATCCATCCATATAGGTAGTCATCCATCCATCAATCCATCCATCCATCCATTCATCCATCCATTCATCCATCCATCCATCCATCCATCCATCCAACCATTATCCATCCATCCATCCATCCATCCATCCAACCATCCATCCATCCATTCATATATGCAGTCAACTGTCCATCCATCCATCCATCCATCCAATCATCATTCCATCCATTCATTCATCCAACCATTCATCCATCCATCCATATATGCAGTCATCTGTCCATCTATTTAGTATCCATTTATCCATCCAGTTTACCTTAAATACAGCCTGCGGGCAGCATGGCCCAATGGTAGAGTGCCCACCTGATGTGCGGTCGGTCTAGGATCGATCCCCGTCAGCTGACCACTTGGGTTTTTTCTCGACATAACCATATGTCCGACGCCGATATAACCGTAATTAAAATGTGTTGAGTGCGTCGTTAAACAAACCAAAACCAAAACCAAAACCTTAAATACAGCCTGTGAAAATTAACATATTGAGATTACTAATTTCTTGGCAAGTTAGCTATTAGAATAACATGTCCAAGGAATGAGGTGTGTGCTGGGGAATGTGTCTGTGTTCCTGGTCATTGAAATGCTCCCAAAATCCACTTTTAATGTATAATAACTTTGTTTGTGCGTGTGTGTAAGTGTGTGTATATTTTATATAATATCTTAGCTGGATGTTAATGCCTGTACTTTGGAATACTGCAGGACCCCTTTTTAGAGTTGTGTCCCCTCTTTTAAAAAATCCACCACTCCTGACAGATATTTGTCTTTGTTTTGCCCAGATGACACAGAGAGTATTTTTACAAACCGACAGCGGTGGGAGCGTCACAACAACCACGTGAGGAAGAAACACCATCGCAGGAAGAGATCGATCTCTGTGGAGAAACATGTCGAGACGCTGGTCGTCGTCGAGCCACAGATGGTCGAGTATTACCAGAACGAGGACATTGAGAACTACGTACTCACGGTCATGAACATGGTGAGTTATATTAGAGTATTACAAGAATTAGAACATCGATAACTACGTACTCACAGTCATGAACATGGTGAGTTATAGTAGAGTATTACCAGAATGAGGACATCAATAACTATGTACTCACGGTCATGAACATGGTGAGTTATATTAGAGTATTACAAGAATTAGGACATCGATAACTACATACTCATGAACATGGTGACTTATATTAGAGTATTACAAGAATTAGGACATTGAGAACTACGTACTCATGAATATGGTCAGTTATATTAGAGTATTACAAGAATTAGGACATCGATAACTACATACTCATGAACATGGTCAGTTATATTAGAGTATTACAAGAATTAGATCATTGAGAACTACATACTCACGGTCATGAACATGGTGAGTTATAACTACTCACAGTCATGAACATGGTGAGTTATAACTACTCACGGTCATAAATCTGGTGAGTTATATTAGAGTATTACAAGAATTAGGAAATCGATAACTACATATTCATGAACATGGTCAGTTATATTAGAGTATTACCAGAACAAGGACATCGAGAACTATGTACTCACCGTCATGAACATGGTGAGTTGTAACTTCTGACCATCATGAACATGGTGGATTGTAACATCGCAGTCATGTAACATTTAAAAGGGACACCTATTGCATTCATGGAGGAGATGCTATGTTTTACAGCGTTCAAAAGTCCACCTATAATTCAGTATTGATTAGGGTAATCTACCCCAGTCTTACCAACACCAATCCTACCAACATGTTATTGTCTCCTTGAAACACATACATATGTTTTCTGTTCTTTCGCATTTTTTGGGCTCTTCAAAATTCCAAGAGGGTGTGTGTGTGCATTCCCAGCACCGTCCCCCTGGATTTGCACCTGCATTACATCTTAGGCATCTCCAAGTGTACACAATCAGTTACATGTGTCTGAACATCACCTGGCTCTCTTACAAGTAGAAATATCTTCAATGTCTTGCAGGTGGCGGCGCTCTTCCATGATGCTATGATTGGAAATGCTGTTAACATTGTGGTGGTGAGAATCATAATGCTGGAAGAGTCACAGGTAAATCAGTGTAATATCTTCAAGTTAAATACAATTAGCTACTCCCGAGATCATGTGTTAATTCATTCTTGTAGTGATTGTCATGTCTGTGTCGTGTCTTGTCGTGCTGTTGCCAGAATATATATATATATATATATATATATATTTCAAGTATAAGGGTTATTTTTGTATGTCTATCTGTGGAAGATGTTACAATCAGTCACTCCCACAACTTTCATTTACTCTCAGTCGTGTTTCTGCATTTCAGATTGTTTAAAAGAACATCTTATTGTATTACAGTATTTTACTGGTACTTGCAGATCATAATTATAGCAGCAAGTAAAGTTTCAAACAACCATTCAAGAGAATTAACGTGCACATTCAGAGCAAGTTGTTGTAGCGCACGCCTGTCCTGGTCCTGTCCTTCAAGCATACTTCAACCAAAATAAGCTCATCAGTTTTATAGGCCTTCCTTGATCTTTTCAAAAAATTGCAGGTCTCTATACAAATTTGATAATAAAGCTTGCAATGACAACTTACTTTTATATTTTTCCCTTGAGTTGAGTAGTATTCCTTCTGCACTAGAAATTGATATTTAAATATGTTAATTGATGGAATACATCATGCTCTTTTTATGTTAAATTGTTTAACCTTTTTTAATATGTGGATAATTATCACTGAATTATTACTTGCTGCTAATTAGGAGATAACCATATGGAGTTTTTAGATTTCTGGGTGTTATTGTCTATTTGATCCCCCAAATGTCATTTTTGACTGAAGGTGTTAACCTGAGGTCAAAAATGAAACGTTTGTGGGCATCAACTAGACAATAACACCCTCAAATCTAAAAACTCCATATGGTTATGTCCATTGTTAAGTGAATAGTTTTTCTACAGAACTAACTGTATATTTGGCATTTCTTGAAAACAAATATCTGGCTACAATCTAACTGTACACCCTTGAATCATCAACATCACCTGTTCCAGTTGCTAATGACATCATTAGCTTTCCAGGTGTTATTGTCCATTTGATCCCTGAAAAAGAATGTAATTATCCAATCAAAATACAGAGCACACCCCAGTCAGGTCAGGTCAGGTCATACATAAGGCTTTACGTGTACATTCAGAACAAGCTGTTGTAGCACACGCCTGTCG
>JAECMU010081047.1:0-19858 GCA_016106625.1 Dracogyra subfuscus
CTGAGTGACATTGAACACATTATCAGGCCATCTAGGAGGCTGTCCCCACGACAGATGTGCTTGACATTCAGTGGATAAATAGCCTGAGTGACATTGAACACATTATCAGGCCACCTAGGAGGCTGTCCCCACGACAGATGTGCTTGACATTAGGTGGATGTAAGCATGAGTGAAATGGTTGGTTCCTTAACAAATAATAACATAAAATTCTAAAGTCGATGTAGTTACAAGAGAAACACCTACATGAATCTCTTGTATAATTGAATATATTTTTAATAAAATATTACACATGTAAATAAATTAATTAAAAAAATTTACCAACTCTTCAGCCATCTGGAATTAACTTTAATTTCTTTACTAACTTTCCAACCATTTGGGATTGATCTGGCATAAATAAATACCCCCCGTAATGTGAATGTAGTCTTGTTTTAAGTCTCTGAAGGTGATTTTAAACAATGTTTTGTTTCATTATCAACAGATCATGAAAGGTCATACCAACTTTGTGAACTCTATAACTTTTGACCCAAGCAACGGCTCCCAGCTGGCTAGTACAGGGGATGACTTAACATGTCGGATCTGGGACAAAGAGGGCAATGAGAGAATGCTTTTCCTACTGACGTCTCCGGGGATGAGTGTCTGCTGGCACCAAGAAGAACCTTTCAAGGTGAGTTCTGTCAGTGGTAGATTACTATGTGTGTCATGGGATCAGCCAGACTTTCACAGATCAGATGATTTATGTAAAGTGCAGGTAACTCTTTGCTTGTTTTTTTATCTTAAATATGTGAAAATGTAGTTACTTCAGTTGGCATGTCACAGAAATGAATAATGCATCTTTTTGTCAGAGCTGCTGTAGAGAGAGAGAGTGCATTGTGTTCACATGTAAGATGTCTTCTGTTGTTTTGTTTTAGATTTTGGTTGCTCAGAAGAATGGAATTATTAGGATGTTCAGCCTCCACAACCAGCAGTCAATCATGAGCCTTAATACAGGACAGGTTCCTCTCATGAGCGCCGATTGGTCGAGACATGACAGTTTAATAGTTGGTGCAGCCGCTAGCATTGATTGGCTGGTTTTTAATACATCTCATTCAAGGTGAGTTCGTCACATGCTTTGTTGGGGTAGTGTAGTTATACCATCAGACTTAAGGCTGGTAGGTACTGGGTTCATACCCCAGTACTGGTTTCTATTCAGAGAGTTTTACAGCTACTACTCTTGACTTCTACTAACCAGACCAACTTTGTGGATTCATTCCACTGATTGGGTTTTTTCTTGTTCCAACCAGTGCATATGAAAGATCCCGTGTTGCATTAAGTAAAATGTAGCAGGTTTTCTCGGATACTAAATTTCAGAATTACCATATGTTTGACATCTAATTAATTATCAATGTGCTCTAGTGGTGTCGTTAAACAAAACAAACTATTTTCTACTGACAACTAACCATTAACTCCTGTCGTGGACAGCCAGCCCAATTAGCTGAGATGTGTGCCCAGGGCAGTGTGCTTTAACCTTAAAGAAAGGGACAGTTAAGGCATTTGGCCTGTTGTGCATATTCAACGATATGTAATGCACATTATTGCTCAATTACTAAAACAGTTAATTGTGGCTATTCTATATAATGGGTGCAGCCATTTTGTACCGTCCTAGTGACTGCCATCTACAACAGTATGTCCGACATGATTTTGTGCATACTGAGCTCCCGGTCTCAGCTACAAATATAACACTGCTGACAACTTTATTCCTCACCATAGTCCACTTCTGGTCTCTGGTTGTCTTAGGTTATGCTCTTTAGTTCTTGATGTTATGTGTAGTCGTTTTATTAAACATTTTCAATGTTTTTAACGTATGGACAATTGATTTGGTTTCAGCCAGCCAATAGAAAAACGACAAGCACATACAGACGGAGTTCGGCAGTTCCGCTGGTCTCGATGTCACGAAAGTCTTCTAGCAACTACCGGTCGTCCGGGGCGACAGATCAAAGTGTTCAACACTCGACACCCACAGGTTAGGTTTCACTGTAAATACCATTGTCATTTTCATATACAGTTGAATCTCATTGAATAGGATAATGGAACAACCGAAGTGAAAGGGTTAAGCAATCTTGGTGTTGTCAGTAGCTACTGGGTTTGGATCAACTCCAACAGAGTGCACAGGTCAGTGCAAACATCACAAAAAGTTATTTCTCTAGATGTCTGCTCTCAACACAGACAAGATAACTCTTGAAGTGGGTGTTTATACGTTCCTGGCATTAAATATTACTGCAGTATAAGTTCAATGCAGTTTGTACATCCAAAAATGTTTTTTTTAATATAAAAACGATTTCCACGAAAACATTCCCAAACTATCACAAGCACTAATTTGGTGTCATTTAGGGGATAACCCTACTGTGTTTTCCAATTTGTGGACGTATATATCAGTGGTTTTGCTGTCGCAAATTTAATTTTACTGGCGACCCGTTGGCCACAAAATGTTTTTCTTCTAACAATTGATTGATGGAGTTCTTCCCTTCAAATTAAGTTCAGTAACTTTTCTGAGATATCGGGCGAAGTTGGAAAATTGTTTTCATAAATATATGCAATCTTTTCCAATTTACTCTACATCTAGCGTAGCGAGGTGCTCCGATTAATAATAACTATATTTAATGATTTACTCCAGCGACAAACTGGCCATGTAGAAATTTAGTGACCTTCTGATAAATTAAGGGAGGGAATGTTTACCAATACCGATGGAGTTTACTGCCAAATGAAATGCTTAAATAATTCTGTCAGTAAGATCTTGATGCATTTCATTATTTTTGGTAAGTGGTCACTGGGAACTTTGCGGGTTTCCGCTAAAAACAGTGTTAGAATGACCATGTGTTTTGACGTCAAATAGCCGATAATATTAAAGATAAAAAGCAATGTGTGGTGTCATTAAATAAAACACACTTTACTTTTCAACATTTGTTTGAGCATCCCAAGCATTTGTACTGCATTTCTATTGATTGCTTCAAACCAACTGTGCACTTTATTTTAAATGTTATTGTTGGACAGATAAATATAGAACCTTCTTTTCAGTTTTCATTAAAAGAAATTGTTGTAACTTATTTACTGGTTTCTATCCAGTTAAGGTTCAACCAAGTCTGTCCTGGACCAGTACAGAAGTTAAGTGTTAGTATGAGAGTAAACCACCTGCTTATTATTAAACAGCAAGTAGTCTTTTGTATGTACTCTCCCACAGATAGGTTAGCACCATGTTGCCATCAAAATCAAAATGACTTGCCTTTTATAAATGTATACATTGCTCATGTAAAAAGAAGCCTTTAAACACACCTATGTGGATTGTACTACATATTTCCTTTTTTTTTTATTAAGTTCTAGAAAATAAGTTTTTTGTCCTTTTGAAAATTGTATAATGGAAAAACAAAAAGCCCTTGTATTTATAATGGCACATAAAATATGCCCCCAAAACGTCACTTTACCAAGCCTTACTTCATTTCTAGGGAAAACACTGTGATGAATGGTATTGTTGGTTTGCCTATGCATTTCTATACATGCAGAGGTTATTTTGGATACCGGTAGTCAACACATTTATTTAATATCCATAAATAAAAATAAAAAATAAAATTAAAAAAAATGTCTACCTACCTAACCTATATTTTCCCAGCATGTAATAGGAAACAAGTAAACATTTTATTAAGTTTTAGACTATATAATTTATCCTACATATATTGTTACTCAGGCTGCAGTGTAATTTTAGTGCACATGAAAAACTGGAATTGGTTTGTTCAGTTTGTGTGGACTACGATAAGAATAGGACAATGCAGAAACCTAAGGGTTGAAAGGGTTCATTTGATATATATGCATATACAAAATATGCAGTAGTGCTTCAACAGTAGGTTTTGTTATTATTAAAAATAACCTAAACAAATGAGAAATCAGTCAATCAGAATCTGTTGTGTTGGATGACGACAGTTTTGTTTACCTAGAGATTTGAACATTTCATTTTTTCATTGAATGTCTTATTTCAGCTTCATGTGAACACATCACTCCCCATTGCGTATGGACTGTCCTGGCATCTCCATTTGCCTATTCTCGCCATTGGTGGAGACAAGAACATTCATCTCTGGGTTATAGAATCGACATGATCATCATCAATAATACACCCGTGTCCAGGGATGTTTTTACATAATGCAGATATCCAAGTGATGGACGTCAACAGAATGGACTCAAAATGTTAAGAATTCTCCCTCAGCATACATCATTTGATTTTAAATTGGTTTCCATTAGTAAATGATTGTGTGGGGAAACATATCAAAATGTAATTCTCTGCTAAATTACGACTGGATAATGACGGTAGCAAGTCGGATTATTTACCAGTTTATATCAGTTTGACTTTCAACTTGCCATGTGGATACATACAATACTTAGCTATGAAAATTTATCACACAGTAATAAGAGTCCAGAAAGACTGTCTTATTTTATACTCAGTAGCTAAAGACAGTGCTAAATTTCTTTATTTACAATCCACAGTACAATGATCGATGTTATGAATAGCATAAAATGAGGTTGGGATGAAAATCTAGCGTAGCGTAGTGTTTAAAATGTGGATCAAGATGAAAACATGGTATGGCCCACAATCACGGGTTCTGAATAAAAAATTTACAAGCTGTGAGGGGATTCTGGTGAAAATCAGTCTAAAATTTCAAGACACTAAACGTGTTGTAAACAAAAATGTTCCTCAGAAAGTTTGCTACAAATGTAAAGAATGTGACAAAAAATTGTGATGACCTACGACGACATTACAGTACACTGAATGATGGAGTACAACTCTTTTTCAGTGTTCACCAGTATTAGGCAGTGCAGTTTTCATGCCTTGTGGTGCACGATGACCAGTCTATCACACCTGCATTTTTATTATGCATTACCGTATACGCAAATATTTTCGTGGCTACAATAATTCGCGATCGGGCTTCCATTGTACATTTTCGTGACGGTGTCCCCCTATAATAAAATCAAAATTACACATATTTCATTTGGTAAACTCTTTTCAGTGATTTCACATACACTTGGACATGTTACCATTCTGTCAGCGAGACATCAATGTTGTATGTATGTCTGATAAGACATGTTATCGACGGAACATGCACATGCGATACAGAAATTTGAAACACGCAAAATGTCAGAAGAAATAATTTTTTATTATTGACGTTACCCACATATCTTCCATTCACGGTTACAAAGAAAACAAACAAAACTCAGATTACATGGCAACGGACTTACACCCAACTGTGTGTCACTTCGATCAAATCCATGTGACCTTGTGGATTATTTGGCAGTAAAGACAGAGTGTAAACGAAACTCGGTATAAATTTAACAGGTACCTCGGACTGTTTGTCTTTTGTATCCATGAACATTATACCAAATCGGAAATAAATCTGCGGTGCTATCAACATATTCGCGGTATATTTTATTCTCGAACCTTTTTGCGTATAAGGTATGTGTCCTTCATTAGTTTGAATGATTACCACCTTATGAAAGGTAAAATGAATGTTTGCATCGAGAATGTTTTCATGTGTAATAAATCTGTACATGCAATCAAACGTAATTGGTTTTTATTATCATAATGGTAATGTTACTGTGGCAACGACATGATCATTAGAGATATAGTAACAAACATATTCTACCATTAGTAGAGATATTGGTTTGTTCAGCAAATGATTTGAATAAGTGCAACTCATAAACACAATCACAAGGCAATATATATTAATATTTTATTATGAAATATACAATATATAATTGATAATACATTCACGCATTGACATGAAAGCAAGGCTGCAATGCAGTACGAGGTACATGTCGAAAACCAATCATATTTGTAACTACTAGAGCTAGTCTAAGCAGAAGCTAGCATTTGGAGTGCAATCTGTAAAATAACTTAGCAAAATTGTATATCTACACAACAGTCCAGAGGATACAAACCTGGTAATATTGTACTACACACCTATGAACCAGTCAACCTATGAACCAGTCAACTACACATTTTTTCAAAATTTGTGTATAGCACCATCAACAGTACAGATTTTTGTGTTACACCCATGTCCTACCCCAATTGTTTTCCCCTAGAGATACTACAATATAATAAATGTAGTACTACATCATCTTTCTACAGTATCATATGTATTATAGCACTAGGAAAACATCACTTTGCAATGTTAAATCCACTGAACATTTTACTATGGCATTTGGTTGAATACCCTGTAGAGACCATTACAATGCATCCCTGTTGCAAATTCTTTACTGGTTTGCGATGATACTTGAAAGTGTAGAAATCAAGTATAGCCGGTATGTGAAAATATCGGTTTGATTTACGTTTTGGATCAGCAAAAAACAATACAGGTGCGTAATGCATGTTTCAGTGATTTGGGATCCAATTTAAATTTCGTGTGCAGAAACATGTTTGGCTAAAATCTCACACAATGAAATAACATAAGACTCCATTTGTCTGGTGTGGAGAGCGGTCTGGCATACGGCTGCAAATTTGAGGTTTTTTCACTGGACCATGTAGCGGTAGGTACGTAAACGTATCCGGAAACACACAAGAGGATACCAAACTGTAATGGCAACTGCTAATATAGACACACAAACAAAACATCTGTGTTCATACAACATACGGACAGGTTGATATGCAACTTCTGGTGGTTTCTTCTGGCCACATTAGACAGGTGACTGCTTAGTAGGGGTAATTTAATATATTCTTTAAAAAAAGTAGGGGAACCTTAAATATAAGTTAATATCAACTATTAGACAAAATAGACATTTTGACCAGACATCCTAGTCAAGAAAGTTCAGGTCCGTTTATCAACACGCTGAATGGTATTCCATAGTTTGCACATGCATCACACGGTTGCCCCTTACACATGCATGAGGTGTCACTCTTGATTTTGACCATTTCCAGGAAGGTTGATTAATCACTATGGAACATTATTTCTGTCAACTGTTTTCATTCTGTTGATAATACAACTTTTGTTTTGAGTCATTTTTATTGTTTGAATTTATGATTTACTGATTTTAAAAAAATGTCAACTTTCAAATTTCACTTTTGACCCCAATCGTCCTTCAAACCTACTGTAATACTGAACTACCGGTTGTAATGTTTGCCCAATTAATTCACTATTATCACATAATCATTCCCCACAGCTAATATACCTTACAATTTTGGCAACTGTAAATTCCTATTAGCTCCCCTACTTTTTTTTAAGAGTATATGATGGTAAATAATTTGGAAGATAAAAAAAGAATAGTAAGTACTAACTGCTGATTACAGACAGTGCCGTGGCAATCTTAAATTGTACAGGTACCTGACCATGTATTTTTGTCCATGTAATGTTTTTGATTAGAATGGACTAACAGTGTTTTGCAAATATAACAAACAGCTAAACAAGTGAGTATAAAAAAGCTTGTCTTATATAAAATAAAATAAAGTGAAACAATGATCAACAATAATAAATGTATATATTGTATGAATGTACATCACTGACACGTTCAGTGAAAAACCTACACTGAAAAACAACAGAAGAAAATATTTTAATTTACGATTCATTCGGTAAATATAATATCAAAATGGACTGAGATGTTCACAAGACATTAATACATTTAAATGGACAAAAAATAATCTGATTGATTATTGAGTATTTAAAGAAATCCCAACTAAAATAATATTTGCTTTCATTACACTGCGGTTGAAGAGATACCCATGTGATATAAATTGTCTTTCCCAGGTGATCGACAGTGTCAAAAGCACAACTCTTTATGCACAGATCTTTACGCAAATTGTGCTCATGGTTCTTTCGATTCATATTTTGAAATTGAAAAAAATACTTGCTGTCATTTCTTATAATTAATGTTAGCAGCATAATTTAGCTAAATATATTTGGAAATAATATTTAGCCTTGAATAGGTTTATAATATTGTTTGCAAAAACGTCATTGATAGCTTTGTGGCTTAGGAATGCAAAGTTTCATTGAAAAATAGCTAAATAGCATCAATTACCTGTGCATTTTCATATCTTGTTCAGTTATTTTGCAATTAATCCTGTGCGATTTTAATCATACATCACTCACTCTCGCTTGTGATGTACGGCTGAAGTTCTCGGGAACTCATTTAGTATTCTCTGTTTGTTTTGTCATTCAGTATACTAACACCAGACAGGAATGTAGCCAGCTGTAGAACTGGAAGTGGTAGTAGTTGCTAGAGAGAAGCTTTACTGATAAACATATCAAGTGATAAACATATCAAGTGATAAACATACCGACTGATAAACATACGGACTGATAAACATATCAAGTGATAAACATATCAAACGCGAATCAAGCACAATACTAAATATACTGCCGATAGACCTAAGTAATTTGTGGTGGACTGCGTGTAGCATCATTTAACAAACATAGATGAAATAATTTTACACTTTCTTTACAAAGTTTAACAAGAAGATGCTTGTGAAATTTGTATTTTTTCTTCTCATTTCACTTACACTCTCAAAGGGGTACTTATTAATCAATGTTTTAATATGTAAAATGCACGCAAGTCAAATGATGAGCATTTGATATAATGCAACATGATTTGATGAGTCCGATTGCGCATGAGTTATCACACTACAAGAGATGCTGAATATTAGAGTCAAAACACAAACTCCTTTGATTCATCCACAACATGTCGCACACATTTAATTTCTGAACTAATAAAAATATTCTGAATGTAAAAATTCAGATAAATAACAGAATAAGTTCCATGTAAGATCACAAACATTAACTGTGATTTTCTTTAACTTGTATTACATATTTTGAAATTATCTGCTATACAAAGACAAAATATACAAAGCTGATTCGTAAGATATAAAATTGTACAATATTAATATTTTAAAATTAACAACATCTCGAGAACTGTAAATAAATTATTTGTTCTCATAATTCAGCCAAGTATATACACAAAAAAAGCTATTTCAGAAAACAAATCTGCTATGATACATTATCTATGTACACATCTTGATTTAACCTGCCAGTTCTATTTGTAAATTTCCCAGTCATTCTATGTAACATCTACGTGACATATAAATTCAGTGCCATTATCATTCGCTATTAAGAACAACAATACAGGCAAGGCCCAAACGAAACAGTATTAGCATAATTTCTAGGTTCTTGCAAGGACAATGAAATTCAAATTCTATATATAATATATTGCTACAGATCTTGTGAATTTGTTTAAAAAGTACCAGAACAGCAAAGAAATGGTACATTGTATATATCTATATCTATCTATATGAACACACAACTACTGAGGAAAAGTACTGGCCATTTACAAAACATTTGCATAAGTGTCTATGCTGTTTGTGGAGTGGAAGACAAATGGTGTTTTTAAAGAAAGTGTTATAAAGATTTTACGTGCAGATGTGTCACAACCTGTGATTCATAATGTAATCAACTAAATATTAGTTTACACATACATGCAGAGAAAAAAAATAACCTGGATTTTAATAGTCAAAATTCAATACATGTATAAACTATAGGCATTAGAAGCAAGGAGGGCATGGGTGTCACTTCTCCCCCACACCAACTTTGAAGCTAGAAGGGCCAGAATGTGTGTTGGTACCTATTACCAGCATCTTCTGATGCTTATGATAAAACATTTAGGTTGACAACTTAATAACCTCCAGTCACCAAATGCAATTTATAATCTTACAAAACCAAAACACTATCCCATCCTTATTTGTAAATCTTTCAGTAAAAAAAGTAAAATATTACAACGTTTTACCATTAAAAATGAAACCACTAAATGCTTTATTTAGCTATTATGTACAATTGTTTCTCTGCTGGCAATCTATTTTAAAATTATAATAATATTCATAACTTATGAATACCCAGTCTATGTTCCACTAAGGACCCTTAGGGCCTGCCCCTCCCCCCAGCCCTTATTTTACATCAAGTATTTGTATACGGTGAGGAGTCAGGTTTATTAATGCAACTAAATTACATTACGTTTAATGTTAAGGGCCCCTATTAGAATATCTTAGATCCAAATGCACTGTTGGTCAAATATCTGAATGCTTATAACAATGTGTCTCTTATTACCATTATTTATACTAATTTAGGTGAATGAAAACATTTCTTGAATCAAAACAGCACCTCCATTCTTTATGCTACTATACTGGTGCAAAGATCCAAAGACAGTCCAATCTTAATCCATTTGAGGAAATATGAACTTGGCCTCTGACAATGACTGGCTTCTTTAAATAGGTATGTTATTGTACTTTCTTGCCCGTTACAAACCTAATTAAACATTAATCAGATAACATGTAAATAAGAAGGTAGCCTACTAGTACAGGTAGCTAATGGATCAGGTCTGTTCTAAGTTGATAGAAACACGTACCACAAAGACGGAAATATCAGGTCACATGTAGTTTTAATAAACAAACACAACAGCTGTCAGATGGAAACATCAGTATTAAAATGTTTGTGATGTTCAGACTGGAAGTTTCAAGACGTCGGATCACTGTTTACTACTGACTGTATATTTTAAAACATAAATCTGTTGTCATGCTGGACGTATAAACTTAATAGGAAATTGGCGTATTTCATTACAAAATTTGCAGCCAAATTCAAGTAACATTTAACAGAATTAACAAATGGTTTTCGAATAAACATTTTGGCGAATTGGTAATTCCACATCTTCAATAAATTTAACTTTACTTTGCATCTGGCTATTTGGCAAAGAGAAACTTAAACCCTGCTTTATAATGTATGTACGGTATTAGCATAGTCTATTCCACAGACTAAATAACTTTTTACACAAATAATTAAAATTTAATATTCAATTTTAACATATATTTTTATAGATACAAACTATCGCGCCATCGTTTCTCCATGTAACAAAATACTAATTGGAATGCATGGCATTTTGAATGGAAGTAAATAAACATACAATTGATCACCAAGCTTAACAAATTCAAAATATAACAGGCATTAAACTTCATAAATATAACAAAGGAATGATTTCAAAACCAGCATCACCGGCTGCTCTAGTAAAAAAATCTATATCAAATGTAATAGGTTAAATTTGTTGTCAAAAAATGTAAATATGTCTCCTAAAATGTATTTTAGTTGATTCAAGAGAATGAGAACTTGTTATGCATTAGGATGAAACATGAACATGACAATTATGACAACATTTTAAAATCTCAGCATTCAAGAAAAAACTAAACCATCAAGGTTTTGTCATTCTATGAAACAGTGAAACCAGTCTAAACCAGATCACGAAGAGTTCTACTATTTATCCCATTTAGACAGGATTCAGAATTTAGACAATTCAGGACCAGGAATGTTGTCCAGTTTTCACAGGATTCTGGTTTGTTCAGAGTCCGGTTTTGACAGGTTTCACTATATTTAAAAGTGTAATAATCCCCACAAAAATAGAAGAGAGAGAGAGAGAAATAAAAAAGATCAGCTTCAAACTGTTAACATTCCACAGCAATGTCAAACAAAAGCTATTAAATTGTTTTGAAGACAATATCTTAAATGTCACCAGTGAAATGCATTATAATAATATCTTGCATCATGCATTCCAAAGTAACACTGGCTTTCAATATAAATACTTCAATATCAAAACCATGCACCAAATCACAATATATATGTATATAATATTACGGTACTCAGTTTACATGTAACACATGTGCAACATTTCTAATATTCCACAAGACGTGAAGTTATATCAGAATGTGGCACCCGTGTTGTAAATGTAATATTTACTGGACAAAACTGTGATATTTACAATCACAAGACATATGTGCATAAAATCTAAGAAAAAGAGTCATTTCAAGAAACACAAAATCCTAAGAGACATATCAAGTGCCAATTTCAACAGAAAAAACAAAGCATTCTCTGGTGAAAGCTTAAACCCTGCATTTAATATTCTGACCTGGTTAAATAGCATCAAACAATTAGTTTCTTTCAGTTTTTAATTAATAAAATATTGTTATATATATATTTTTTTAAATATTTGTTTGCCTGGGTATCAAGATGCAGATTAAATCATCTGAACCACAACAAAAACGAAAGTTCAAATTTGGAACAATTCACACTGTAGCCAGTCACTGCTCACTTGCCATGATGATACTGATTCTCTATCTTTCTCCAGTCCTGAGATACCTCAATGGAAAATTCAGCCAATGACTGACTGGGAGTTCAGAATTTCAGAACAGTCTATTGGAAAGAAGTAAATGTGGTACAGCAAGAAAAGAAAATGTATATCCAGTTTCTATGAGAAATCGTATTAGTATTTTCAAAAATAATCAAAGGTAATTTTCTAATTCAAATTGGTTTAACAATTGATTTAAACAATGATAAAGAAAATGTATTCATAATATTAATATGTTTTAAAAACCCAATCAATGATGCTAATGAGTTAATTACAGTAACATGATGATGTATTATTTACATTCAAGGCTTCAATGATTTTCTACATGGAAGGCAAGTATCAAAAACAATAATATTACAATGGCGAATATGTTGTCTGCAATTCTTTTACGAAGAAAACTACAGAAATCTACTATACAGCAGCTTTAAGTAAATAAAACATGGGGAAATTCAACACCTTATGTACGGTAAAAGCTGACCTTTTTAACCCCCACAAAGCACTACGAAACTGTTGCAAAGCCCCATAGATCACGTAAGCTATATACCAAACAGTGTTAGATCTATTCACTTAGAAAACCAAGAAAAGGTTTTGCAATCAAGACAGAAAGTCAAATGAGTCTCACTAATCATGACATAAATTATTCCTTAACAGTTGAGTCCAATTTGAAGCAGCGACCTCAGTGCTAAGATCACTGTATGTACATGTATGTAACTACCGTACACACTTGAGCTGATCTTAGTGCTTTGTAAACCAAGGCCCTGGTACAGTTCGATGATTTCGAGATTCTCAATCTAAAGTGGAGGATTATTAAATAATTTTTACAATTCTGGTGAAATCTTTTACCAAAAAAATTCCTCCCAATTTAATGCCTGATTATCTTACCAAATATCCTGGGGTAAAATACTTTAGTTGTAAAAGGTAACTAGAAATGAAAGCAGATATTAAAAAAAAGCCAAGAAATCCATTTTAATTTAATGTCTCGTCTACCATAAACTGATTCTATGAATAAAAAAATAATTTGTTAAGTAACACTCAAGATTAATCCAGTTCTTTAAAGCATATTTAAAATTTTGTTAATTAAATTCCCTAAAATTAATTTAATAAAAATATATAAATACATGATTTGAAATGAACATTTATAGACTCAACTACAAAGTGTGTTGGCTTGATCTAGGACTTATAAGTCGTGACACATGGACCAAAAACTTAACATTGTAGCTAAACGCGAATGTTAACGATGCCACGATCACTGGAAAAGTACTACTTGTATCTTGCCATTTCATTTCAACAAGGCGAGACAATAACAACAAACGTTATCAATACAATAATTGATAAACAGGTTCGTTCTGCCACCATTAAACAGGCTGAACATTTGTAACAGGTTTGAGTTGTGGGTAAACTGGAATGTGTTTACAAATATACATAACATCAGTCTTCTCTCATACTCACTGAAGTTTCTCATCAAGTCAAAATACTTCTACAAAGGAACATCTTGAAAATATTTGTCACAAAATAAACTAAAGAGTAAAACATAACTCATACTAATTAATAATAATTATCTAAACATTAAAATAAGGTAATATTGTTTTGTTTGATCTATTTAAAGTGGTTTAAGTATGTAAACTAAACAATTAATATAAAAAACCTTTAAGAAAACTAAAGAAGAGATAAGATGTGTATAGTTACACCTATCTGGGAGTATCACAAGATGCATGATAACTGAGGACGAATCGTAAATGCTTGATAAGATATGAAACAACGTTCCACGTTCTGGTTGGCTGAGTTGCAGACACTTTTGACTAGACGTGCGACTCGGCTAACAGTTTCTTTATTCTCTCAATCTCCACCTGAGTGGCTAGTCGCAGTTTCTTCTCCTCGTCCACTTCCATCATCAACTCGCGGATCTTCTTCGAGTACGTCGACTTCACTGTGTCGAGCTCAGACCGGAGACTGTCACACACACTTCTCAGCTCTTGGTGTTCGCTCCGAGACACCATCGATGCCTGTAACTTACGGAACTCCCTCTGCAGGTCTTCAAAGGCTTTCGGGACATGTTCGCCTTGTCAAAGAAAGAAAGACTTGTTTTATTTAATGATGCATGTAACACATTTTAATTCCAGTAATATGGTATCACATATACTGTTACGGACCACAGAGATAATTAGAAAAGAAACCTGCTTCCACCACTCCTCAGGAATCTTTTCAATTTAATAAAAGTAAGGGATCTGTTATATGCACCATCCCACAGACAGCAGAGTCCATACCACACCAACGCACTGGCTGAAAAGAAAAATAGCCTACTGGGCCCCCCAATGGGGATTGATCTAAGACCAACCACACATCCATGACCTATGTTCTGTAACCCTGATCACCTGGCAATGAAACTACAGGGCTTCTAGAATTTTTATAAAATCCACTAGCCATAGGATCAGAGATTTAAAAAATGTACTAGACACAATTAAAAATTCACTAGCCCTACTTTACTTTAAGTTACTACAATTTTACTAATTAATAGTCATAATCAGATAATATGTAACCTAAAGAGGGAGATAGACCTTAAAAACACTAATATTGATTTACAAAATAGACTTAATTGCAGCATTTGACCTCTTCATTTCCACTAGCCGTCGGGCATGGCAATAGTAATTATTTACTAGCCCAACACTTAAATTCACTACCATGGGAGTAGGGCTACCATAATCTAGAAGCCTTGAACTACATTACTTAAATTCATCAAACCATGTCATGACACTGAACAGTCATAGACTAAGATGTATGGAGGTGTTTCTTTCATTTCTGTATTCATCAAATACGGTCTACAGGCTGCTAGGTATTGGGTTCAGATCCCAGTTGAGGCATGTGATTTTTAATACAGACACAGACTCCAAATTCTGAATGGGTCAATCGGTATGTGTAAACCATTTGCACCGACCAGTGATCCATAACTGGTTCAACAAAGGCCATGGTTAGTGCTATCCTTGCTGCCTGTCGTAAAAGAGTAGCCTATGTGGCACCAGCGGGTTTCCTCTAAAACAGTGTTAGAATGACCATATGTTTGATGTCCAATAGCTGATGATAAGACAAAACAAATCAATGTGCTCTAGTGGTGTCATGAAATAAAACAAACTTTACTCTATTTTTCATCAAATACCTGAAGACTGCATCCTGGTAAACTCCATCTGAAGAGACTGACAGACAAATGTATTTGGCCTCAAACGGCAATGGTTTAGAAATTTAACACAAACATAATTAAACAAGGACTGCTTAATGTTGTTCACAAATTACACCAAACAGCTCTGTGAATATGTCCCCCTGCCCCACCACTTTCCCCTGTTAAAGGGACATACCCTAGTTTCAGTTCATGAAAATTAACATTAAATTTAGTTTAATTTACAAACCTGTAACACATTTTGATAAAGTTACAATTGAGTGAAACATGAGTCTTTGACTTTGAAATGGTGAAATTCCCTCTAAAATAGAATAAAACTCGACTACATAACTGTTACTTCTCAGAGGCACGTGCCTTTTTAAAAATATGAGAAATGCATTTTGTGATATTAAAAAACATCAGGATGACCAAAAACACTTCGAATGTACGGAAATGGATACTTTAAACAATAAAATTTAAGTAAAGTATGATTTCAGTTATCAAAAAAACGCCTCTACAGTCAAAACTATGTCTTAGTGTTTAAAAACTAGGGCATGTCCCTTTAATATGCCAAGACTGAAAATGCTGTATTTTGAAGACCTGAAATTACACTTTCTGACACTCACCCATAATAGGTTTAAGTTCTATGGGCTCAAAAATTTTCACCCGTGACATCACACTGTTATTGCCCTCCCCACACCCACACACATACACATTTTCTAAACCACTCCGCGGTCCCTGTATTATTGTAGGATGTTACCTACAACACACTGTTATTGTCCTCTCCAAGCACACACACATTTTCTAAACCATTTGTAGGATGTTACCTTCAACAGCTGGTCTATCACACTATTATTGCCCTCCCCAAACACCCCCATTTTCTAACCACTCCGTGGGTCCAGTATTAATAGAATGTATCACCGTTGTCAGGTATAGATAAGGGAATTCCAACCCAAGGGACCAAATGTTTTGTGAGAGCCGAGGTTTACCGAGGCCCTTACTTTGTCCCGCGGGTTGGAATTCCCTTATCTATACCTGACAATGGTGATTGATTTTTTTTCTTGCCCACTTAGTAACTAAAGCAAAAATACGCCTACTTGTTACTTTTATACTGCCATTCTTGGCCAACTGTAAACACGGAGTCTACAGACTCCTTTAACCACACACGACAAAATAAAATAATAATAATTTCACGATTAAGTTCAAAATTTTAATTTCATTAACATAACCTTTTGGAGGATTATAAAAATCAAAATAATACAACATGAATGGGCAGCTTCGCAAAAACATATTTCAACAAAGTTATGAAAAATATTAGCTGTGACATCACTTGATGTTCACATCGTCACGGGTTTTCGCAGTTAATGTGTTGGTCTTCGAGCGCGTTACACGAGGCGGGAAAATATTTGTTTACGTATTTTTTATAATGAACAATATGCAACATGAAATGGCATTTTGGTGAGAGAAAAAACATACAAGTCAAGTGAACGGTTTGTCTCCAGTTATAAGTAGCCTCATAACCGCGTATGTAGAAATCGTCTATACCCGTGGTTAAGACAGATTTATCTAGCACCCGTGGGTAAGATAGATTTTTCTAGCACCGTGCAAAAGCTGGATAATCCTGTCTAGTGGTCTATCACACTGTTATTGCCCTCCCCAAACACCCCCATTTCCTATACCACTCCGCGGGCCCAGTATTATTGTAGGAAGTTACCTCCAAAAGCTGGTCTATCAATATCACACTGTTATTGCCCTCCCCAAACAACCCTAATTTTCTATAGCATTCCACTGGCCCTGTATGTTACCTCCAACAGCTGGTTCTGGAGGGCGTGGAGGTGGAACACTATTTGACTGGTCACGGCTCACTGCTTTCTTGTCATTCTCACCATGACCTACCTGCAAACGTATAAACACTAATTTAACAGTTTCATTTTACCCATTATTCACAGAATTATTTACACTGTCTAATTCTCATATTCAAAAATCCTTCAAAGCAGTTCAAATAAATGTCAGTAATCTATGTATAAAAGAAAACTTAAGTTAGCCATCTTAATGTGTATAAATTCCATGTCTTACACACCTGTTGGTGAGAACATTATTCATTATTTTTTATAACACATACTTGTTAACACATATACTTGTGATAACATGTTACAGACATAAGACTGGTTGCACCCAGGTGATAAATACCGCCCAAGTGAATAGCACAGTAGAAATTGATAACTAGATGTTAACCTGAAATTGATCTTCTGTGATGCACAAGTTAAGTAGGGCCGTACATGTTTTAGATGGAAAAGGCGTTTAAAATTTATAGATTTTTTGTTGTTGAAGATATGTAAGAAATAGAATACTACATACATGTCTGTTAGATACTACTGATCTAACAACTCGCTGTTTAAAATGTATCACATTCACTTTGATGTAGTATTCTCTATACATCATACATCTAAGTGACGTAAAGAAAACGTACACAGACACCGAGAGAACTGTCTCAATCTTGCACAAATAAATAAAACTAATTTATAATGACGGTTTTCAAACACTTTTTGTCATGTATTTGAGTTGATTTCACCAATTATATTTTATATATAATTCATCCTATCTATCAAGTATTTTTAAGAATAAACACCAGTTTGTTTCACATTATTTCACATAAAATTAAAACATAAGCCTCTGAAGATGACATCGAGTGAGAGTGGGTGTAACGGGCGGGGCCCCTGTCTATTAATCTGATTTTCAACTAAGAGACTGGCATTGTATTATCGTCAGCTACCTTGCCCTCCCTTCTCACATCCAGGTATTCTGCTAACCAAGTCTGCAAGTTATTACTTACATGTTTAGCATCTTTCATGTGTTTCCCATGAGGCACCGGTGGAGCAGGTTTGTCCGTTTCATGTTTGTTGTGGTGTGAATGAGGAGCCAGGTCGATTATATTGGGCGTCGGTCGATCGTCTGGACTCAGGGCATCAGACTCCTAAATAAACCAATCATACATGAAAACCATACTCTATCTGTACACTTTAACACCATAATCTGTCAGATTACAGCTCATTAACTAACTTTATTTTTATTTATTTATTTATTATACATTCATCAATTCATTCATTCACAGAATCTGTTGCAAAAACATGTCCCCAAAAAGGGATAACCCAGTCAAAATGTTTTAAATTATGTAAACTCAATTAGCAAAATCAATGGAAATTTTTTGTTTTGAAACATAGAAGATGCCAAATTCTTATCCTCTAAAAAACCTAAACCAAGATAGAATAAAACAAAAGGTTATCAGGGTTCGAACTTAATGATCACCCGATCGCCCCTGGCGACTGAAAACCCACAGTAAAGTTGCCCGCCTGGCCGATTTTTAATTTTTATTTAAACTGTGTTTTCTCTTATAATATGTTGCAATATTGTTGGGGTTTTTTTTGAAAATATTATTCGGGCAAGTGAAAATAGATCTGGGCAAGTGAAAGTGCTGTCACCCGGATGGCAACTGAAAAAAAGGTAAAGCACAAACACTGGGTTATTAACAGCACTTGATTGTGTTATTCAATTATATGTCTGCAAAATATAATACAAAATACATTCTCTCAATTTAAACTTAAGATGACAATTTGTGAAATGGCATCTTAAATCTAACACACAGAAAGATAAAGATTTCATATAATAAATATGGCTAAAGCTACATTCAGTCAAACAAAATATATTTAAATTTTTTAATTTAAGTCTCAACGTACGCCTGGAGTTACAAAAAATGATGGTGGTCGTTTCTTTGGAGCCTTGGGCCGCATGGCTGTGAGATGGACAAGTTTACTTCCTGATGTCTCCAGATTATCCAAATCTACAAGAGTTAAAATGGCAGTCAAAATAAACAACTTACTAATAAACCAAAACTTGGGTCCTCCAAAATGTCCATATTCAACATAAAGTTATGTTATCACTGTAGGCAGAAAAAACCCAGGACTTTTAAATGGATGACCAAAAATGATGTGATGTACAAACAATGTAAAGCAGACTAAAAGACATATGTAGTCAGTGATTGGTTAATATTTATCAGGTGACTTACAGACAGTTAACAGTAAGTTAATACTCTGTGATTTTTGTCAGCTACGTCCTATGTAAGCGTGATACAAATCAACATAATTCATGTTGTACTGACTAGGCTATTAGCAGATTATATTACACTCCAGTTTTACTGAAGGGTAATTAAGAGGTTAAGTAAACAAATAAACAGGGACAAGCTTAGAAAAGCATGCACAAACCAGAATCTCCAAAACTAATTTTAAACACATAGTGATGAGATATCATGTTGTCATGGCAAGGGATGTCATTCGGAAGCTGTAGATTACTAGCTTTGAGTGTGATTGGTGACATGATCGACCTGACTTTTCTGACCTATTGGGTTTTCCCATTCCAACCAATGATTAACAATGAATATATTAATGGCCCTGATGTATGTTATTCTGTATGAGTTCATATTAAAGAATTTTTGCACAGCTAACAGATAAATTTTGAAAAAACAAAAACTACAAATATATCTTCATTTCTTTT
>JAECMU010081058.1:4012-21512 GCA_016106625.1 Dracogyra subfuscus
CCCCCCCCCCCCCCGGCCTCCCATAGTTACGTCACTGTTGGTATGTAGGTACACATGCACGTACGCAGATATATGTACGTCATTTAGGTACGCATTTGTGTCAAAAATACACCTCATTTTCGGAACTCTACTAGAAACAGTCGACTGAACAGTTCATTGATTTAATTTCACACAGGAGTGTGAACGCCGAGGGTCTAATACTGAAGCCATCCAGACCTGCCACGGCCATTGATGCGCAAATCATGAAGGCAAGTGTATTCTGTGAGATAATTTCATATAAATCATCGTACAAGTCTCCCACAGGACATATTTATTAAAACAAATTACGCTTTAGTGAACAATTCTTAATTTATGGAGTTAGTAACAGTTACTTTTGTATTTCAGTTTGCAGTGGCGTAGGAAGGTGCCAAAAAGTGGAAAGGGGGGCACTTTTACATTTACACACTTTAACACTACCAGTAGTATAAAGCAAATACAAAGCAAAATATCTGAAAGTGGGGCGCACCCCCACCCCCACCCCCCTCCCCCGCTTCCTACGCCAGTGGTTTGTATTCCACGATTTAAAATTTGTATCATGCGAACACTGCATGGCAACCACTTAATAGGTTGTAGATTGTGATTGAAGTACCGTGGACTGCAAGATCACTCCCCATCAGTGGACAGAATGAATTATTATACTGCTTGGTATATTTAAAAAGGGTGTGGTATATTCATGCCAGATTCATTGTTGCTCATAGCGACGACGAATGTCTTCCAACTGTAGCCGTAATTAAATACCACGTTAAATACCAAAGATTCGCCAATTAAAACCGAGGTGTCCAATACGAGGGTGCTAAAGATACCACCCACCTGGAAATAAAAGTGCCCTGAAAAAGTGTTTGACGTACATACATATATTATAACCATTAGGCCGGCTGGATGTTTTTGGGATAGACAGTCACCTATTCAATGCATACATTAGCTAATACTAGAATACCTGGGGCGAATCGAAGAAATGTTTTGCAGGAGGACTAACGGAAAAAGGGCATTCCAATGTGGTAGGGAAAAAGGGGTACCTGAATATTTTTAAAGTTGCACCGAACCCCCTAAAATTATTATTAAACAAACCTTCCTTTTTCTTTGAGTATATCTTGCTAGAAAATACCCGCGTTTTATATTGAAGGCTGCCGTGTCGTCGTTCGACGGTCCACGAGGTGAAGTGTGGTCCACGTACTCTCACGTGGCCGGTCTCACGTTCGGCATCATCCTCGCGGCAGACCTGGCAACAGACTACAACATCACGCCCAAACTAGCGGGATTCCCAGAAGTACGTATACAAGCTTTAACACCCGTTTTAAGGCAGAAAGAAAGTCGTTTTACATGTGCGCGATCTTTCGTGTGGTGTAGACAGGGATTATGGAAAACGCACATCTAAAATTATTGATTGATTCTATGGTTATCAATAGGAATGTTTCCATATGAGTGACGTTGGTTTGTTTTGATAAGCACGCCCACACCATACCTAAAGCACATCAAACACCGCACGTGGAAAAACGGCCCTGAAACATTTTCTGCTATTACAACTGAGTTACCGTTTGATTGCACATTACTAGTACTTACAACTTAGGCCCAAGACATACCATATGTTCGAAGCAAATTTAAAAATACTGAAATTTTGGTACTGAAATATGTTATCCACCATTTAGTAAAGCACTAACACATTTACAATATATCTGACAAATGCAAAATAGCTGAAAAGAAGAGAGATGAGGGCCTTGTGTATGGAATTTAATTTTATTTAGATGAAATTAGAGGGTGATACTTAACTTGGGCATGCATTTAAAGCAGAGTATACTGAAAATGCCTATCAGTATCAGTATCGGTATCAACATTGTGTCAATACCGAACCAATACCGAGGTAAATCACCAAAACAAATACTGATACCGATACGGAACCTCAAATTTCAATACTTTTTTTTGTTGGTTTGTTTAACGACGCACTCAACACATTTTAATTACGGTTATATCGGCGTCGGACATATGGTTATGTCGAGAAAAAAACCCAGTGGTCAGCTGACGGGGATCGATCCTAGACCGACCGCGCATCAGGCGGGCACTGTACCACTGGGCCACGCTGCCCGCTAAATTTCAATACTGCCCAGCTCTAATGTTTAAGGGCGTTTTATTCAAGATAACTCCAACAACCCATAGCATAGCCAAGGTCATGTTTAGTTGTATTGATTGCATGGTTATTGTTTAATAACACATGAATATAGTTAATTGGTTGTAGCCTAACTTTATGTGAGGAGTATATATACATATTTTGTTTTGTCATACAGATGGGGCCAACTATGGCTTTTACTTACACAAACCCAAACACCTTGAAGGAATTCAACGAAACATCACCCATCAAATTGAGAGGGTGTTCAAAGGTGGACTTTTGTCTGTATTATATGACACCTCTTCTACCAAATGCATTTGGGTAAGACTGACTAACATTATTTTTTCTGTAAATCTGGAAATTTTAGTGAGCATAAAAACATTAGCGAATTTAGCAAAGCCATACATAACACTATCATTTCAAAAAAGAAACATACAGACCTTGCTTTTTAAGATCGCGCACATAATTTCAATCTGACGAGTATGAAAAACAGCGCACAATCGGTGCATGTAAAATCGATGGGCATATTTATTTCTACTGTTTACAAAAATCAACGGTTTTCATAGCTCAAAACAATAAAAAAAAATTAAAAAATGGCAGTGGCTTCCATGCATTCATTAAACTGGTATTCCTCTTTATTGAACAAATTGGGAAATACTATTTTAATAGACAATTTTGTAGACATACCAGTCAAAATCCAATCGGAGCTACGCTGCCTATTTTATTTATTTTGGAGTGATTTTTCACTCGCCTTAGCATATTGAGGTGTGCGATTTTCCACTCGTCTACAATTTTTTAAAACCAAGGACTGAACATATAATAGCCAGTTTTCAAAAACTAAATTTAAAAATTGTTTAACTGTTTATTCAGTGGTTATCTGAACACACAACATTGGTTACATGATATTTGTTAGGATATATGGGTTAATCATTGTTAGAATATGTGGGGTTAATCATTGTTTGAAAATATGGGGTTAACGTTAAATTTGTCGTTCAATTCAAAGGGTTAAATTAAGTCATATAAAATAGTTTCTACTTGGGAGGGGAGATACTGGTCCGGATGTGTGTAATTATCAAACCCGTGTATCTCTCAGTGCTGTGTCGGCACACAATTTGCATACTGTTTTCTTTGCTTGTTTTATATATTGGGGTAGTTAGAAATAAAATCAGTTTTCACTTGGTCTCGTTGGTTGTCTGATGGTGTCAGATGTGTAGTGATCTTTGAACTTAACAACTGGGGGCTCGTCCGAGGATTGTATAGTGAAAACCCACCCGTTAAATTCTGAGAACTACATTGTGTAAAATGTCAGATGTTGGTGCTGAAGAAATGCAGCCTGATCAAGAATTGGTTGAACTTTTGGAAATGGACAAACAAAAACTAGCAAAGAAACAGTTACAGAAAGTACATGACAATGAAGTAGAAATGGCTCGAATGAAATTTAAGAATGGAAAGAGAAAGAGAGAAGGAAGAAATGAATTTTAGGATAAAAGAACTTGAATTAGACAATGCTAAACAAATTAAAACTTTGGAACTGGAATTACAGAAATCAAAAGTTACACAGGAGTTAAAATGTTCGAGTTTGTCCATGAAAGTGAAAATGCAACCGTTTGATGTGGAAAAGGAAGATATTTTAACGTATCTATCCGAGTTTGAGGCTGTGGCCCAACAGGCCAGGTGGGATGATAAGGTTAAAGTGCTGCAGCTAAGAACCTTATTGTCCGGTGTTGCACGAGAAGTAGCACGCGAATCAAGCCAGGACTTTACGGGTCTGAAGAGGGCGTTGATTACCAGGTTTGGACGGCGACCGGCAGACTACTTTGGTTTGCTTGATCAAATCAAGCGGAAGGGGAAAAAGACATACCAGGGATTGATATCTCGTATACGGATGTACGTGGAGAGGTTTCTTGATGATAAAGATCCAACTGACCAGCTGTGTGAAGCTTTCTTTCTAAAAGCTTTACCTCCAGCACAAGCACAGTGGTTGTGAGAAACAAAGGTTCAGGCAGTGTAGTGGAAGCGGCAGAAGATTTTGTTGAATCAGACACTACAATCAGAGAAAACCAAGATCAGCATGATGGAAGGAATCATCCAAGACAGATTAAACCAGATATCAAGTGTTTTATATGCCACAAACAGGGTCATCTGGCACGCCACTGTAGAAAACGATATGGTGACAGCCGAAATCAAGCAACTTTCTTTATCCAAAATAACCAGACAAATAAGTTAATCTACCTACCTGGAAAAGTGAATGGAAAAAACATTTCATTTGTTAAAGACACAGGATGTGAACTAACTTTAATAAAGGCAATGTTTGTTCCACCAAGCTGCATTCTAGAGGGACAGAGCACAGTGCTGTATACAGCAGTAGGGCAACCATTCAATGCCGAACTTGCTGTTGTGGAGATAGACACTCCATTTTACTCTGGACATGTACAGGTTGGTGTTGTTCCGGGTTTGGTTGAAGATGCTGTGATGTTCAGTGTGACATCTGTGTTTTGTTACCAAGTTCTTATCTTCTCCCAAGTGTCAGCATCCAGAGACTCAGGCTGATGGCCACACAGTTAGTTTTGATAACACTTAATTTATAGTTCAAGGGTCTTGGATGAAACTGTGTGAATGTGCCACTAACCTCTTTTATGTATACATGATTATCAGTCTGTACCAGAACCACGATGCAATAAAGTAGTATTTTAACTTTTCTCTCATGTTTTGTTAGAAACACAAAAGATTACAATGGCGACGAGGATTCAAAAGTTTTAGAGACATGATATTTTGAACATTCAGATGTCCCAACATACTACCGTGTAACACACCTGTAATATTGTTACTGTGACTAGTTAAATATCATTCTCACAATGGCTATGGCGTTACCAAGTTTCCCACCATTTCTGGTCCACGAGAGTGCTGCTGATATTCGCTGGAGGAAATGGATACACAGACTGGAAAAATCTGCTGATTGGGATGGATGTCAAAGACAGGAAACGACAACGTGCCTTGCTCTTACACTATGCTGGAAAGGAGGTGAACGACATTTTTGAAACTCTGTCGGACACTGGTGATGATTACACAACAGCAGTGACGAAACTCACTGCATATTTTTCACCAACAAAGAACACCGACTTTGAAATTTTCAAATTTCGAGAAGCATGTCAGTTATCTGGAGAAACTATTGATACGTTTCACACACGACTTAGACAGTTATCACTAACCTGTGAATTTACCGACGTGGATAGAGAAATCAAGTCTCAGATTATCCGAGGGTGTTCGTCAACACGCTTGAGACGTTGTGCACTTCATGACAACTCGATTCTTACCACATTACTGTCAACAGCTCGCGCAATTGAACTATCTGATCAACAAGCGTCAGAAATAGAAAAGAGTGAAATAAAAGAAAACTGTCAAAATAGAATTCCTAATTCTCAAATAGGGGAGAGATGTGATGTGCAGTGTGACATCTGTGTTTTGTTACCAAGTTCTTATCTTCTCCCAAGTGTCAGCATCCAGAGACTCAGGCTGATGGCCACAGTTAGTTTTGATAACACTTAATTTATAGTTCAAGGGTCTTGGATGAAACTGTGTGAATGTGCCACTAACCTCTTTTATGTATACATGATTATCAGTCTGTACCAGAACCACGATGCAATAAAGTAGTATTTTAACTTTTCTCTCATGTTTTGTTAGAAACACAAAACATTACAGATGCTTTGCTTGGAATTGATATCACTGACAGAAAAGCCAAAGTTAATGCAGTAACAAGAGCCCAAGCTCATGCAGGAGAAATACTTGAATTCCCTCAAGTACAACAACAAATGGCTGAAACATCAGAAATAAATGAGAATATCCTGCCAAATGCTGAGACATTAGCGACCCAACAACGGGAATATGAAACATCGAACAAACTTCGAGAAATTGCTCTGAACACAGAAGAAGAAGCAAGATCTGAATCCAGTGCTTTCTTCTAGGAAGACTCAATTCTTTATCGTCACTGGAGAACCAAAGATAATTTCAAAGAGGGAAAGCAATTAGTTGTTCCACAGTCTATGAGAAAGAAGATATTAGAACTGGCTCATGACAGACCACTAGCTGGACACCTTAGTGTTGAAAAAAAAAACCCCAGAGAATCATGGCAAGGTTCTATTGGCCTGGAGTATTCAAAGAGGTTGCTGAACACTGTCAAACATGTGACGTCTACCAGAAGTTTGCCAAAAAAAACCCCAGGTGAAATCGCTCCAATGCGGACAGTACCAAAGGTCACTGAACCTTTCAGAAAAATATCCATGGATATTGTCGGTCCACTGGCTAGAACAAATAAAGGTAACAAGTTTATTTTGACCATTGTGGATGAAGCTACACGTTATCCAGAGGCCTTTGCTCTGAAGTCAATTGAAGCAGAGGTGATTGCTGATAAACTGATTGAAATGTTTAGCAGAACTGGTGTACCCGAGGTAATCTTGACGGATCAAGGCTCAAACTTCACAAGTACATTGATGAAGCAGTTACATGAGATTCTTGGAGTCAAGGGTGTGACAACATCGCCATATAATCCCAAGGTGAATGGTGTTGTTGAACGTTTTAATGGAACTTTAAAAGCAATGCTGAAAAAGTTATCCATGAGTGGTAGTGAGGACTGGGACGTTCTGTTGCCATATACATTGTTTGCGTACAGAGAGGTACCACATCAGGAGACAGGGTTTGCACCATTTGAGCTTTTGTATGGATGGCCTGTTCGTGGACCTCTGGATTTGGTATATGAAGCCACGACGGGACAGTCTGAAAATGGTCAGACATTATTGGATCACATTACTAAGGCCAGGGAACGCCAGTTACCAGTGTGGTTGAGAAAAACCTGACAAGACGACATGAATATACCAAGGCATGGTATGACAGAAAAAAAACAGGCCAAGGAATGGAAGTTTTGGCCTGGTGACCAGGTGCTGGTTTTGTTGCCGTCCAGTTCCAAGAAGATGTTTGCACAATGGCAGGGTCCATTCAGCGTGGTAAAGCAAGTGTCTGATGTCAACTATTCAGTTCAAGTTGGCGGTTGTCGAGTGTGTGTTGTATATCATATCAATTTGTTGAGAAAATATCATCCCAGAGCTATCATGTATTTTGGTGCACATAATGATACTGAAGAAGAGGAATCGAGTGGATTTATCTTTCCTGATGACACCAAGTCTTACCGAGATGTCAGAATCAATCCGGTGCTGTCAGAAGAAATGTACTGACTTCAAAGCCTGGCTGTACAGACTTGATAGAACATGATATCAAGTTGACATCTAATACCACTATTTGTCAAGCACCTTACATAATTCCCCATTCTAAGTTGGGTGAAGTCAAGAATGCCATTAACAATCTACTAAAGCAAGGGCTGATCAAAGTGTCAAGAAGTCCATATTCTTTTCCAGATGTTCTGGTGCAAAAGCCTGACAAGACACTAAGAATTTGTATCACTTACAAGAAGCTAAATGACATTACAGTATTTGACAGTTATCCCATGCCAAGGATTGATGAAACAATCGAAGCTGTGGGAAGATCCAAATTCATCAGCAGACTTGATCTGACCAAGGGGTACTATCAAATACTTCTCTCCAAATCAGCACGGGAGAAGAGTGCATTTACTACACCATTTGGACGCTACGAGTTTACTGTTATGCCTTTTGGAATGAAAATAGCACCAGCATGTTTTGCTCGATTGATGAAACTGGCATTGGGATCGGTGAGAGATGTCCAAACGTATTTCGATGATGTCATAATCCACAGTATAGAGTGGAATGACCATCTGGAAAGCCTTCGGGAGGTTTTCCATAACCTTCGAAAAGCTAAGCTCACAGTTAGACCATCAAAATGTGAGCTGGGAGCATTCGAAACTAAGGTACTTGGACATATTGTTGGACTAGGTCAGGTAAAGCCAAATACTGACAAGGTTAGTGTCATGAAAGAATATCCATTATCCATCATAAAGAAGGATATCAGAAGGTTTTTGGGAATGACATCCTACTACCGGAAATTCATCAAAAACTTGGCTGAAATTTCTGCTAGTTTGACTGATTTATTGAGAAAGAATTGCCCAAACAAAGTTCATTGGAATGATAAAACTACAAGATTTCAGAGCACTGAAAGACGCATTGAAAGACGCATTGACCAACGCACCTGTGCTGATCAATCCAGACTTCAGTAAGAAATTTGTGTTGCAGACTGACGCAAGTGATCATGCTCTTGGAGTTGTATTGTGTCAAATCCAAGCAGGTGACGAACACCCAGCGGCATTTATGTCCAGGAAGTTATTGCCACGAGACCGAAACTACGCCACAATTGAGAAGGAGTGTTTGGCAATTGTATGGGGAGTAGAATCCCTATCATACTACTTGGCGGGAACACCATTTCCCATCCAAACTGACCACAACCCGTGGTTAAACAACTTGAAGGCGAAGAATCAGCACTTGTTAAGATGGTCACTGATCTTGTAAGCATACGATTTCACCATAGAATACAAGAAAGGTGCTGATAATGGAAATGCAGATAGTCTGTCAAGAATATACTAGCATGTGAAAAGTGTTGACTATCCAGCATGTGAAATATTTGACAGTCTAGCATGTTAAAAGTGTTGACTATCCAGCATGTGAAATGTTTGACAGTCTAGCATGTGAAAAGAAAATAATGAACAGTGATAAACAATATTTTCAATTGGATATCTATTAAGACATTGGATAAGTAAGTGTAATTCTATAAAATGATTGTAAGGTGAGTACCAATTTACTTAAAATAAAAGGTAAATTTTATTGGCGTTAACTTCTAAAGAGAAGTTTACGTTTTATTGGTGGAGGTGTTAGGATATATGGGGTTAATCATTGTTAGAATATGTGGGGTTAATCATTGTTAGAAAATATGGGGTTAACGTTAAATTTGTCGTTCAATTCAAAGGGTTAAATTAAGTCATATAAAATAGTTTCTACTTGGGAGGGGAGATACTGGTCCGGATGTGTGTAATTATCAAACCCATGTATCTCTCAGTGTAGTTCATCAAGATAAACTTCTCCAGCACGATATTTATTATTGTGATGTTTATTAATGTCAAAATGTTAAAAAACGGACCCTAGATGTTTACCTTGGAGAACTACTCTCAGTGCTGAGATAAGAGTGTTTATGTTTAATTGCTGGCACCAGGGAGGAAGGGCTAACCTTGTCAGCACACAATTTGCATACTGTTTTCTTTGCTTGTTTTATATATTGCTGTAGTTAGAAATAAAATCAGTTTTCACTTGATCTCTTTGGTTGTCTGGTGGTGTTAGATGTGTAGTGATCTGAGAACTTAACAATATTAAGTAAACTATTGGTATGGCATTCAACAATTATTAATTCACAGGCACATTGCTGCAATTTTCCTACTAAATTCAAGTTGTCTGTAAGCAGCTTCACTTTGATATTTAATGCTATTTATATTAGAAATAGTTTAAAATAAAAATACATGTATATCAAAAATATTCTTTCAGCCGATCTTACAACTATTATTATTAATTTTAGACCAGCCCATCTAAATGTGCACCAAAATTATATAATATTAATAATTTATATTGGTTAGCAATGTTAATATATTTCTTTAAGGGTGCAGCCAAAACTTATTAACCCCAATTTTCCGCTTTTCTATACTTTTGGCGTCGATGTTCAAAATTTCCCCTATTTGTTAGGTTATCACTTTCCCCGAGTCAGAATCCTGATCCTATCGGAGGCCGGACTTTGAATAGGCGTGTTTGAAACCCTAGTGGTATATGGACACGTTAAACCAGTTACTAAGCTAAGCTACAACGAAAACTTTATTTAGGTTTTTTTTTAATATCTTGGTAAGTTTTTATATTGTTAATATTTCAATTATTTGGATACATTTTTACATTGTTAATATATTAATTATTTGGATTTCGCTAAACATTAAGATCACTAATACTTCTTTTTAGTACGGAAGATGCAATATGTAAATGTTTCTGGAGAATGGTTGCCTTTATGCAATGCATGTTGTGTATATGTGTATATGCGCCCTTTTTGAAAATGCATTTTCCCTTGAAATATATCTGCAACCTCGATCCCCTCCATAATAATAAATTGTTTACAATTATTATACACACTGGTGAGCGATCATAAATGGAGAACTGTTGAATTATATTTCATTCATTTCAATTTATTTTAGTGCTTAAGGTTCAAGCATGCTTTTTCAAAACAGCGGGTTAGTTGTTAGTGAGTGAGAAGAGCCTGAGGGTGTAGTGGTCTTACACTTACCTACCCAATGAGTTGTTAAAACTTGCTCTGATTGGAAGCCAGTATCTGGCTGCGAATCCAGTACCTACCTGCCTTATGTTCGATGGCTGAACCACGACACCACTGAGGCCGGTAAATTATATAATATTGATGATAAAGTCACTTTAAAAAAAAAAAATTTTTTATTAAAATAAAATGTAGAACACTTCACATAATAATATCCCTTTTTCAGAACTACAACAGTAATTCTTGGAGAACTAGACAAATGGGTTCCAGTTTCGCCTCAGAGAGTAACGAATATCATGGTGGATGATGATGTCATTGTAAGAGTGACCGGTGCACCAAAAGAAGCTGTAAATTTCTGGTTTGCAGTCAACTCTAAGCCCTTGTTAGTGAAGTGCATCTTGGGAAATATTGGATTTGCAACTATCAGATTACATTCTTTGGACTGCTTTCAAGAATAAATTGGAAATTTTTATATGGATTTGTTCTGTCTTATTTACTCAAATACAGATCAACATAGTTATGCTTATTACACCTATTTGAACATGTATATCAATATTTACCATTGTCCAGTGACCTCTTTAAAAGAACAGATTTTAATTACTGTAAACTGGAGGAGATGAGGTGAATGTGTACATATACATTTTGTGTTATTAGCTCCCCAACCAAAAGATGCAGAATTTATATAGAAGTATTATTTTCATTGCCATGAATTACAGATTCCAACAATTGTTTAAATGAATGCAGTGAAAAGGAAAACATCCTTTCATCTCCAGTAAAACAAATATTTAAAAAAACCTATAAAACAAATATTAAAAAAAACAAAGAAACAGTACCAGAAAATATAATATAACTCTGACAATAAAAACATAAAAAATAATTTTCACATTCAAGAATAAAAACGTTTAAAAAATAATTTTCACATTCAAGAATAAAAATGTTTAAAAAATAATAATAATAAAAATGATAACCAACTAAAATTATGGAGGGCTAGCGACTTTCTCAAACATTTGTTGAACAGCACTGGCGCTAGGAATAATGACTATATTATTACACAAGTTTGGATCATTGTAATCAACAGAGAAGTCAGGAAGGGACAAAAAGGAAATTTTGTACATAACTGGCAGTCAAACAAAACAAATTTCCATTACTTTACAAAGGAGTGGCCGGAAAAGAAAACAAAATTTTTAATCTGATATATAAAACACATGCAGTGAAAAGACAGCTCTACGCTACATGCTCTGAAGAAAACATCTATTAAAGGGAAGATAATTCTTCTCTCAATTGCATTATCTTTTCTCTATAAATTTCTTCTATAGCACAGGCAACAAGCTGTCGAACTTCCTGCAAAAAACAATAGATGTTGATTTTTAATAATTTTTAGAAACATTTTCCGTAGCCAAACAAATAACCAGTCTTTAAAAAACAAATTCAGTTTAGCCCATTGGCGAACTGGTTGTTTGGCAAGCAAAAGTCTTCTGTTTACAAGTAGTTTTGAAATTGTTTTTACATCATGGGAATACATGTAGTTATTAATTTTAACTAAACAAGAAAGAATGTTTCTGCTACAACTGGCTGCCAAAACTATATTGCGTGTTTCTAATTACACATCATGTCCAGTTTCTCATGGACAAGCAAAGCTTCAGCTGCTATTTGTCAAATGGGAATTAAAGTGGGACCTGGCAAATATATCTGTGTATTTTACTTTAACAGTTCACTTTGATAACTTTGAAACAGTTTATAACTGGCATTAGTTCTGCCAATCAGGACCCTAATTCACTAAAACAGGCCTCGGTGGCGTCGATGTTAGGCCATCGGTCAACAGGCTGGTAGGTACTGGGTTCGAATCCCAGTCGAGGCATAGGATTTTTAATCCAGATACCGACTCCAAACCTTGAGTGAGTGCTCCGCAAGGCTCAATGGGTAGGTGTAAACCACTTGCACCGACCAGTGATCCATAACTGGTTCTACAAAGGCCATGGTTTGTGCTATACTGCCTGTGGGAAGCGCAAATAAAAGATCCCTTGCTGCTAATCGGAAAGAGTAGCCCATGAAATGGCGACAGCGGGTTTCCTCTTAAAATCTGTGTGGTCCTTAACCATATGTCTGACGCCATATAACCGTAAATAAAATGTGTTGAGTGCATTGTTAAATAAAGCATTTCTTTCTTTCTTTAATTCACTAATCTTTTGAAACTTTGAAATCTTGCAGTGCAATACATCTTTTTCTTTTTTTTTCTTCTTTTTAACGAGGCACTCAACACATTAAATTACGGTTATATCGGCGTCGGACATATGGTTATGTCGAGAAAAAAACCCAGTGGTTAGCTGACGGGGGATCGATCCTAGACCGACCGCGTATCAGGCGGGCACTGTACCACTGGGCTATGCTGCCCGCTTGCAATACAAAAAGACTTGTATGGAAGATGCAATGTTTTATTTAACGTTGCCACTAGAGAGCATCGATTTATTTATCGTATCATCAGCTATTGGATGTCAAACATATGATAATTCTGACACTGGGTGGTTTTTTTTAGAGGAATCCCGCTGTTGCCACATAGGATACTTTTTTACAATAAGCAGCAAGGGACCTTTTATTTGCACTTCCCACATGCAGGATAGTACAAACCATGGCTCACTGGTCGGTGCAAGTGGTTACATCTACCCATTGAGCCTTGCGGAGCACTCACTTAGGGTTTGGAGTTGGTATCTGGATTAAAAATCCCATACGTTGACTGGAACCCAAACCCAGTACTTACCAGCCTGTAGTCTGATGGCTTAACCACTGCGCCACTGAGGCCGGACAATCTCTAATGAAGTCACATACATACAATTGGTATAGCATTGCCACGACATTCATGTCTCAAACTCTATTAAAGTCTCAAGTCTACTCTAAAAAATTTATAAGCACCAGGCCTAAACATCTCAATAAACACTAAATAATGCATCAGAAATGTCAAATAAATATTTTTAATCTTCGTTATATTTTGTTTAGAATTAGATAATTAAACTTTTGAATCTAGCTACAGATTTAAGCCATACTGTTAAGAATGACATAAATGAAAACCCCAGCTCTAAAAACACATTGACTATTGGGTGTCAAAGGTAAATAAGGATGAACATCAATAAAACAAATCATAAGATTATCAGTAAAACACAATGGAAACACCTATGAGGGTCACAATCACAAAGGACAATAATGATCAGTATAACATGTTCAAAAAGACAAAAACAAACGTTTTGGTCAAAGCATGGAGATGTGGTAAGCATAAACTAATAATGAATCGACCATCAATAAGGAATGAAAAACATATCTAGAACTGAAAAAAATGAGCAAAGACTAACTTTTAAAATGTCTTCTGAAGAATGTGTGCCATATTTGGCATTCTCAAGAAAACCCATGAGAATGCTGCCACCCTTGCACCACAATGAGGAACAGTAACTGAAGGTGCTAAATTGTTGAAACAAGCCTGTTGAGGTCAACGTGTGTACAAGATGTGTGTACCTGATAAGACAGCCGTGATGTTTGGGGTCCAAACCGGTAGAAGCACATTTCTGATGAGCCCACAGTATACAGCGTTGAAGTACTAGAATTTAGATGAATCTCTGTGAACAAAAACAAACTGCTACAGTCAAAAGAATTCAATAATTAAATGGTCAAATATAGATTTATTTATGGAAGGAAGAAAATGTTTTATTTAACGACGCACTCAACACATTTTATTTATGGTTATATGACATCAGACATATGGTTAAGAACCACACACAGATACTGAGAATAAACCCGCTGTCATCACTTTCCGCTTAGCAGCAAGGGATCTTTTATATGCACTATCCTAGACAGGATAGCACATACCACAGCCTTTGATATACCAGTCGTGGTGCACTGGCTAGAGCAAGAAATAGCCCAATGGGTCCACTGATGGGGATCTATCCCAGACCGACCGTGCATCAAGCAAACGTTTTACCACTGGGCTATGTTCCACCCAGATTTCTTGATGATTACCTGTTTTTACGTTAACTAATGTCCCAATTACACTGCAATCCATTTGCCAATGTTACTTTTAACTTTCAGTGTAACTATATATCATTGAAACATTTTGGATTAAGAATGCAATATTATGAAAACTATTTAGTTTAGCCTGTGTAGCCTGTAATATAATATCTTAACTGCATTGTGATACAGAGAATTCAAGTGAACTGAAGTTTTGTAAACGTAATGTATCCGCTTGCTATTTCTACAACAGCTTCATATTTAGAGAGAAAAACAAATTGATTGTTGGAACGTACCTGCCACAAATCTGTTGTCCAGTGGTACAAGTTGCTGTACACCGGACTCCTGAATGGCTTCAAGTACTGGGATGTACTTGAGATCAAACTGGAAGTGTAAAACAGTGGGAGATAACTTGCTCATCATCCTGTCCACCCCAAGTCTGAATTCATCTCTGTCGCTTCGAGTCAGATGCATACCAAATACCTTATGGTCCTTTCCGATGCCAAAGTATATTTTACACTTTCGACCTTTTTACAAGAAAGAATATAAAACAAATTTAAAATATTTGTGACGACATAATTAAACAAAACCTGATCAACAACTTATTAGTAGGGAGGTGCAGTATTATTGGTATATAGAGAATAATACATGAGTGGCCATTAGATACCATTAATCTCACAAGTTGTTTTAAAATGTATCTAATGAGCAAAAGCAAGTTTCTAACGGACAAGAATGTATTATTCTATTTCTTACTTATCCAAACAAAAACCAGGTTTTAAGCAAATTTTAACATCTTTTTTTACTAAAAAATATTTACAACCCTTTCAACTTCTCACAAGGTAATCGATTTCCAATGTGTTGTTTTTCATTGGATATATGGCACTGGTGACCTGGGCATCACCTATGAGCAGCCAGTCATGTCTTGAAATTGTTAACAGACATACGTGTGTAAACGGGTATGTGTTATCAAAAATAACACATGGTGTTCTCACCAACAGGTGTGTAAGAAAATGAAATGATATAGCATGATTCAAAGGGCAAATAATACATATTCTCCCATCCCTAGCCATGCAAGACAGGCATATTCCATGATGTCAGCCCATGCAGAATGCATCTGTCTTGTATGATCACGTGAATTCCACTGTTTCAGCCGATAATTAACATTGGGTGACGTCACATAAACAGCAAAATTAACCCCAAAAATGCTTTCTCTGTTTTATAAAAACAAGGAAACCTGCTGTTCTAATAAAATTATACTATTATTTTTGGTTTATACTTTTCGTATAAACCGTTTTTGAGTACGATCTTTTCAATGGTTATGATTATTTTATTGTAAGATAAAAAATAAAAAGTGTAGGTTTTTCACATTTTCCCAAAATGCTGGTTTTTCATCTACTGGATGGGAGAAAAATAATCCTCCATTTTGTATCCATGTGGGTACATGATTTGTTGTCAGGGACGAGGCTTGGTTATTACTACTGTTTTTGGTATATAATAGTTTTGCTAAATATTCACCAAGATTTTATGTTAATTAATATTTGTTATAATGTTTAAACATGACTTTAGATGAAAGTCCCTTACATTCAAAGCATCTAACATGCTTCTCTGGCAATGACAGTTTGACAAAGAAATGAATGGAAGGACAGACATGCAGATAGCCAGACCAAAAGACACTGACAGACTTAACTTTCTCTAATACACATAAATATAGCAAATTGACTGGTGACGTCTTGCCTATATTGCGCATACATTATGGTTCTAAAGCCAAGGCAAAATATAATAGTGAATACTTTGAAGATGAAGCACAAACCAAACTAAGAAGGTGACGGTTCATCTTACCACTGTTAAGCATTGAACACACAATTTCATTGACAGTGTGAGAAGACACTTCTGAGAGGCAACTGTTTGGTCGAAGTTCATGAGTTGCATCATCAGAAAATGGCACTTCTGATCCTGAAATAATCATATATAATTCTTAAAAACAATAATTAGAAAAAGTAGAACACTAATAAAGTTAAAAATGGTCAAACATCAATACAGATTTGAAATTCAATGTTATAAAGACAATTTAAGGCCTTGGTAATTTTATAAATTATATAGCAGTGTATCATAATATAATAATTTATTATGGGTTCAAGCAGGGTGGAGGGACACAGCTTAGTGGTACAGCACTCGCCTGATGCGTGATTGATCTAGGATCGATTCCCATCAGTGGGCCCATTGGGCTATTTCTCATTCCAGCCAGTGCTCCACAACTGGTGTAACAAAGGCTGTGGTATGTACTATCCTGTTTGTCGGATGGTGCATATAAAAGATCCCTTGATGCTAATCGAAAAAGAGTAACCCATGAAATGGCGACAGTGGGATTCCTCTCTCAATATCCGTGTGGTCCTTAACCATATGTCCGACGCCATATATGTTGAGTGTGTCATTGAATAAAACATCTCCTTTCTTTTTTTCTTTGGGTTCAAGCACTAATCCTAAGAAGATGTGCATGATTGAAAAGTGTAGCAAAAAGGGACATGTAAATGTTGAAAGAAGACAATTTAAAAAATTTAACTTAAAATGTCAAAAGTACAAATAATCAGCAGTGTTACCTTTAGATATAGTGTCCAACTTATTTTGGGGGGAGTAAGTGTACAGCATAGCAGTAATATATGATATAAAAATACTGAACCAATAAAACAAAATTAATAATAATATTACCATATTCATAGTAGGCAACTGGCACACTATGGAAGGTGGCTGAATTAACTGGTATAATGGAAGTCAAACTGGACACGCAGTCTGCAAAACAGATTTGTTATCATATTTATCATTTTCATTATTCATTCGATTTTAAAGGTTACACACCACCATTAATTACTCCATGCAGTTCAATACAATTTCTATGTCAGAATATATTCTGTGAAAAACATTGTCGAGAGGGTCTTGTGACTACTAATTTTAGGAAGTGCACTCAACTGACAAGTACCATGCAAAAAAATCAATTAGGATGATCATGAAATTTTTCATTAATGGCCCCTATGCCTGACCATCGCCTCGTGTTGCTGGTATACCAGTGGCACCATACCACTTGCACAGTTGTTATCAGTTAGTACTACATATAACAAGTAA
>JAECMU010081063.1:456-12182 GCA_016106625.1 Dracogyra subfuscus
ATTTTATTAGTCGATAACATCTTAAAATATTGCAGCAAACTCAGGAATGTCCCTTTAACCCCCCAAGTTGGAATGGTTCAGTAGGTTATAACTTCCGGATCGATCAACCAATCCGTGTGGTCTAAACTGGTGATATTCGACGTAACACTCTTCAACGAATAGAACTCGCCCTTTTATCGCCGATGATCTCGACTATCCTAGCTGTCTTTTCTTCGCTCGCAAGACTAATCATGTCGGATCCAACTAAAGAGAAAACATTCATTGCTGTCAAACCAGATGGAGTTCAAAGGGGACTGATTGGTGAAATAATTAAACGATTTGAACAAAGAGGCTACAAATTGGTTGCCTGTAAAATGATTCATGTGAGTAGCAATGGTACACCACACACGTGGACTCGTCGCTGAGTCTCTTTGATCTCACCGCTGTTTAGGTTTTGGCAACTGAAATCAAGGTTATTTTTACGTAAACGTTGACCTTGTTGTAAGGTCACTTAAGTTTGCAATGCAAAGTCTAGCGAACGAATAATGTAATGTAAATAAGTTAGGGTGTGTGTATAAACGGAATAGGACTAGAGCCATACAGGACACTTAGCAAACTTAGGGCTGACACTAGAAGTAGCATCTAAGAATGAATTTTGTTTTAATAGCCAATGTTCAGATATATGATTCTATATGAATAATTTTCTTAAAAGATTTTAAAAAAATTTAATTTAAAAGATTTTTTTTTAGCCAAAGACTAAATCATAGTAAATGTCCTAGCTACTTTTTAAACAAAGCAATTTGGTAATTTGTCAATGAACAGAGTTGGCCTAGAATCTTCTTGTTTAAATTATCTATTTTGACTGGTGATGTTTCAGTGATCGTTAAAAATAAGACAAATAATTTACGGTTTCGCAAGTCATTGTGTTACAAATGTGATGGTAAATCATGAAAATTCATAATCGATACTAGTAATGTGGTTTTAAAGTTGCGCAACCGACACGTGGACAGAATTACGGTTCTCATGTAATGTGTTCCCTATTTTAGGCTCTAGATCCTGGTGAATAAAACTATAGGTACATAAAAAATGGCAGGGCATGAAATGGTCATGGATTGACATGCAGTGTTAGAAATAATCACTTGTCTGTCTGTGTTTGGAGAAACAAATTTTATCTCTGGTTGTGCTACTCGCCTACTGATGAGAACAAATTTTTAATACAGTTTCACTTTGAGCAGTACAAAACATTGTCCTTGCACTTGAATGAAAAAAACCCCATTTATTTGGACAAATAGGAAATATTGGCGGACAAGTAGATTTCAAAGGCTTTCCAGACGATTCATCCACTGGACGATTCGTCCACCGGACGATTCGTCCACTCAATGACTGCATTTTTTTCTCAAACATTAATAGTTATTCTTTGACATTGTAATAGTTTTTTAACATTATTTTGTGGTATACTATAACTAAAACAGTAAAATTCTGTTAGAATTCAACATTAATATCCAGTTTTTATTAACTGTTTGTATTCATTATCATGCGGACGATTCGTCCACTCGCTTGTACATTATCTCACATGTTACGATGTGGTAAATAGGTAATGCAAGCTTCCGCGTCGGAAGACTTCATTACACACACACACACACCCCACCCCTCTTATGTAGGCTAATGTTCTCCTTCAGTGGCGTAAATTCTACCCACTGTACAACAAATGTCAGTCAATCAAGGTTCGTTTTAGACTTGACTGGATTCAACTTGGTGAAACATTTGTCATAATTACTTCTGTACACTTAATTGGTAAAGGGAAGGGCTAAAGGTTTTCTTTACTGGGTACTAGTATATTGTACTAAAAACAAAAATACGGGGTAAAATATATCTAATAATTTATTTAGCCCCCCACGTACATACATGTACACATTATTTAGTCTGTGGACGAAATGTATCGGGGAAATAGAAACCCAGTGGACGAATCGTCCGGAACTGATTTTTTGTAGTGGACGAATCGTCTCGAGTTCGTCAGTGGACGAATTTTCAGTGGACGAATCGTCCGTGGACGAACTGTCCAGTGGACGAATCGACTGCATCCCATTTCAAAGCATACTTATCCGGTGATAGCGGGCAGCATAGCTCAGTGGTACAGAGCCCCCCTTGTGCGCGGTTGGTCTAGGATCGATCCCCGTCAGCTAACCACTGGTATTTTTCTCAACATAACCATATGTTCGACGCCGATATAACCATAATCATAATGTGTTGAGTGCGTCATTAAACAATTTTTTTTTTTTATCCGTTGTCCTAGTTAAGTTTTGCTTATTTCTATACCTGTTATGGTGTTATACACACTGTGACACTACACAAGTCAGTGTCTTGAAATCTGTTGTGTGATTTTATTCTTATAAATCTGATTAGGACTAGAACATTATGGAGACATAGACTTCTCACTACTGCTAATAACTCTGTTAACTTAGCAGACTTGGAGAACAAACTAAATTCATTTTACATATGATTGGGTTTTTTCTCATTCCTTCTAATGCACCACAGCAGATTAAAGGCTGTGGCATGTGCTTTTCTTTCTGCTGCATTAGAACAAATGTAGCAGATTTTCTCTGACAACATGTTAGAATGACAAAATGTTTGACATCCAATTGCCAGACATCCAATTGCCAATCATTAATTAATCCATGTGCTCTAGTGGTATTGTTAAACAAACTTTATTTAAATTTTCTTCATTTCACTGCCTAGAATAGGGCCTGCATAATGCTCTGTCTAAAATACAATCTGAAGTCCTAATTCCGAACCCTTGCCCTGTGCAACATCTTAATTCCAGCAGGCCATATACTATTTTTAGAAGGACATATATATATATATATATATTTTTTTTTTAAATAACAGCAAGCCACCTTTTGCTTCCTATTTCGAGCCCTGATGTTGATCAATTGGTGCCAACCGAACATAACCAGTGATCACGATTGCCAACACTAGTTTTGGTCATTCTGGTGTTTTGTCTTGGGCAAATTCAATACACCAAACAAGGAAGTGGTTGGAACTCTTTCCACATTTTGAAATCTCAGATAGCTGAAACTTAATTTAATGCAGAATTGTTAATACATGTATCTCAATTTCTTAATGCTAGTCACTTTTATATTGCATATACTAGTATATATATACATTTATTTTCAGGCCAGCAAAGAACTTCTTGGAAAGCACTACTCCGCTTTAGCCAAGAAGCCCTTTTTTGACGATCTGGTTGCGTACATGCATTCTGGTCCCGTCGTGGCCATGGTATGACGGAAGCTGTTGGGACACGAGATCAGTCTGCTTGTTTTTGTAGTCTCAGAGCTTTTTGCATGCTAACACTAACATTGTTCTTACAGGCCAGCAAGGAACATCTCAAGAAGCATTATGCCGATCTCTCAAGCAAACCATTTTTTGACGGTCTTGTTAATTACATGAACTCGGGGCCAGTTTTTGCTATGGTATGTTGTAAGACCGTTAAAGATGGTTATTTATATATTATGAATCATACTATATTTTAGAAAATATATACAAATAAAAAAAATGTAAATGTTTTTTTTTTGCCAATGTATTAGTTGTTAAACTTAGAAATTCACTTAAAATGTCAGGGTTTTTTTAAAGACGAGAATTTTTTTTTTTATGGCATCAAAGATATACCAGTAGATGATCATAATGCGATGAATGGTGAAGCCACAGTATTTCACTTTATGTATGGTCCTACTTGACAGGACCTTGCTCTTTGCTTGCTGTCAGTTACTATTTCTGTTTTTACACAATCCCAGGATACATAGAACCTGCTGTGTAATCATCCCCCATTTTGAGTCATACATTCGGGAGACACTCCCATTATCTGATATTATCGCAGTCATGAAGTGGGTGAAACTGTATGTTGCCGTACACCACCCTATTTAGCCTAGTAATAAATTATATTTAGTTTTAATTTATAATGTATTTTTTGTTAGTATTTTTTCAAAAGTTTGATTTAAGAGGAATACATTCATGTATTTAGTAAGACGATGAATAAAAAGTGCTTACGGTTAGTTAAATAGATATAAATTACCATTAAAAAGTCTTCATGTTTTTTCTTACATTACTAGGTGTTAAAATTCTATTTCACACTGGATACCGGTCTTCCTAAATCATATATGATTATGCAAAATATTCTGATGGTTTGTTATAAATATACTGAATTTTATAAATTTGATGTATTACTTTGTTTTAACATGACGATGTTCAGACAAGACTTGTATCGTAGATGTAGGAACACCATGGAAAATGGTAAACCCACATGTTTAAAGTGCTAACAATACTAATTTATACTGAATTGTTATTTGGCCATAACACTGTGTGTATTGCACTATTAATTTACCTTTTTTAGGACTCGTTTACATTAATGAAAACAATTAACACTTAATATTATGAGAGTAATTTCAGTATTTTTTCCCCTTCGTATTGCTTAAAGGTAGAGTAAACTCCAACAAGAGCCTTATGTATTGGAAAGATACATACCCGGACCATCAACACTTTAACAAATGAAAAACACGTAATTTTAAAATTAATAAAAAACCCATGATTATTCCTGCTAACTGGGGGCAGCCATCTTGTTTCGTTTTTGTGAAGTGACGTCAGCTCCGTCGAACTTCTTTGTTATGCATAATGTAAACACTCTAATTTACAAGGCGCTTAGCTTTCATTAACCTGACTTGTAAATCAACATAAATGACTTGATGGTATAATAAACTATTTAACTAAATCTATTTCAATTTGCATCAATATAATGAAATGGAGTTATAGTATATATTTTTTTCTTTTAAAAAATCCAAGAAAAAATGCATATTATTAGGCCTATTGGTAGGATACATTCGAGCAAAAACAACCACTCACGATATCCAAGTGACGATTTTCCTTTCTTTGGGACTACGTAATTGGTTAGTTTTGTGATTTTAGATGGGAAAGTCTACTTAATCAAAGGTTTACAGATTTACTTACAGTAATAAAGAGGGACGGCTGGTAAAGTCCATTATACTTTGAGGTTATCACACAATACCCTGTGATCTTAATAAAAGAGGCCCGTCTTTTTAGTGTGTCTAGACAGTGTCTGAGGAGCGTCTAAATATACACCTGCCAATCAAGAACCATGGGTACATTTTTATTCATTTCAACTTATTTTCATGCTTATATCCAATTAAGGTTCAAGCACGCTGTCCTGGGCACACACCTCAGCTATCTGGACTGTTTGTCCAGGACAGTGGGTTAGTTGTTAGTTGGTTATTGAGAGAGAAGAGGGTGTAGTGGCCTTGCACCTACCCATTGAGCCCTTAAGAACTTGCTCTGGGTTGGAGCCGGTACCGGGCTGCGAACCCTATACCTACCAGCCTGTAGTCCGATGGCTTAGCCACTACGCCACCGAGGCCGGTCCATGGGTACAGGCCACGAAAAGAAACTACCAACTAACTAAGAAAACACTCTATTATTTAAGTACGTGTGCTAATTTAAACCATAATACAGTTATTTCAACACTTGACAATGTTGGTTTATTTTGTATTAAATATAATAAATACTTGTAATTGTTGCTAGCTTACTGAGATGATTATTATTAAATAATACTGGGATGCATCTGCAAAAATCAGGTATGTTTTGTTTCTTCAGTTCAAGACTAATTCCTGACGTGACACGTTAGGTATTACGTAAATCAGCTCGCCAGAGGGCTTATTCACTGAGATGGTACAAAATGGCTGCGCCCGTTATATATAATAGCTGTCACATTTAACCGTTTTATTAATTAACTATACGCTTATACTTGTTGATATTAAGCAATACTGTGCTATATATATTGTTGAATATGCATACCAGGCCAAATACCTTGATTGTGTCCTCCTTTAACAGTCAACAGATGTGCAACATTGCCTTTGATATATTCACTCATTTTAATATTTTATTAAAATATAGTTTAGTTCAATTTTATATCACATTTTGTATTTAGTAGAGTAGTTGCCAAAATAGTTTATTTAGAATGTACACTAGCTAGAAATGTTTTGAGAATCATAATGGTTAGTATCGGTAGGTTGAAATGATAAAAATAGAGGATTTTTCCTATTTTTGTTTTTAGTATTACAAGATAACTTCTTTTTCTTATTTTTCAATGTTTATCAAGGTATTTTCCGATGTTTAGCCCATTTTAACAAAGTGCTAATTTTATTTTAGTGCACATTTTATAATATACAAGCACAGATTTTTCTACATGTACATAATATGATATATAAAGTATATTTAAAAGTACATGCATCGGATTTTGGGTGTGTTACTTGTGCTTGGTACATGTAGTAAACAAAGTGTTATTCTTCCACAGCTATAGTTGTAAAGTATCAGTAATACAGAAGTCAATTGGACCTAACCCTATGTATTTAGATTAGCATTTAGTAAATCTGTAATGCATATTGTATAGGTATATAAACAAACTTTTTTATTTTATCATATTTCTTAAATCCCACTGCCCCCTTTCCTTTCTCTCCTTTGACTTCTTGATCTGACAGCTTCTATCTTTCAGCATCCACGTCCCAGTCCATGTCTATCCAACTGCAACACATGCTCGTCTTTGTAGCTATCCGTGCCACACACCTGCTGTTTCCCCCATCAGCTTTAGTTGTGTGGGCTTAGTCTGACCACAGTAGTTACCTCTGGCATTGTGAAGAGGCACTTCAGTGCTCACTTTGGCACTATTTCAAAAATAATTGGCAAATTTTATTTTAATTTGGCAAAATAATTTCATGAAATAATTGATATTTAGTTATAAAATAACTGGATTTCTGCCATTTTTATATGCCCATCTATGGGTCGTATTATGGTATGGCATTGTCCATGCATCAGTCTTTTAACTTCTTTTTGTCCAAGCGGGCAGCATAGCCCAGTGGTACAGTGCCTGCCTGATGCGCGGTCGGTCTAGGATCGATCCCCGTCAGCTAACCACTGGGTTTTTTTCTCGACATAACCATATGTCCGACGCCGATATAACCGTAATTATAATGTGTTGAGTGCGTCGTTAAACAAAAAAACAAACAAAAAATTCTTTTTGTCCAGGTCTTGCATACAGGATCATCAAACCTCACAACTTGGGATGGCAATGTGTTGCATACTATTACTAGGCCACTGTGACCTACTTTTCAGTCTACTGCACATAACAGCAGTCCCTTTTCTGTAACATAACAGTAAATCCTTGTCGGAACCATATCTTGCATACAGGACGATCAAACCTTGCATGTAAGAACTACTTGGGATGGCATATGTTGCATACTACTAGGTCATTGTGACCTATTTTTCAGTCTAATGAACATAACAGTAGTTCCTTTTCTGAATAATAACTTACATACAGAATCATCAAACCTCACATGAAGGAACAGTTTGCTATGACGGTGTGTCACCTACTTTTCATGGTCTGCTGCACATAACCGTAAATCCTTTTCTAGATCATATTTTGCATAAAGGACCATCAAACTTGGGATGGTAGTAGGTCCAAAACAAAATAATTCCAACTGAATTATACCCGTAAGATATTCATTAATATAGATATGGTTTTCCATCAAACTCCTGATGGGTATATTATGTACCTCACTGGTACTCTTGTTGGAAGTTTGCTACATAATTTGGCAAATTACTTTAAGATCCAGAGCTAGCCTTGCACTTGTAACCACCTACCAGCGGTCATTATCACAGGTGCTAAACCTGTACTTCATACATTCAAAAAATTAGTCGTCTTAAGTCATTTGTTTAATGGTTATTAATTTTAATATAGATATATCAATTATATAGTCTGTAGTGTAATATATATATTATAAACTAAAACTATAAAAGCTGTAGTGTAATGGAATGAGTTCTTTTCCAAATTTTATATGTTAAATATAGATTTTTTTCTTCTGGATACATGTAATAATAAAATTCTTTAAAATAATAAAATTCTTTAAGTTAATAAAAGTCTGAATCGGGAATTTATCTCCACAGCCATTTGTTGGAATTAATAGTTTTGTGTTGTGTTGTGAAATGTAGTTTACGTTAGAGTGTGATCCTGTCCCATTGTATAATTTATAACCTAGCATGGTGTTTCAAGTAATATCGGGATATGTATAATTTTTAGTGTTTATTGGTGACAGTCTTAATAGAATCTAATTAATTAATTACTTTTAGAAGTAATTTAAAATATGTTGAGCAATAGAACTTATGTCATGAAGACATTTAAGACCACTATTTTTACTTTAAAAATAAAATTCAACTAAATCAACGTGAGGAAGGTTTCAGTGACAAAAAAGTTGGTTGATGCATGTGGTCTTGTTTTCATAAAGGTAGTGAAAATTTAATATAGTACTCAATACGATATTGGTTATATATGTAATCATATAATATACCAGTATGTAACTAATAATATGCCTGTAAACTACAGTATTGATTAAAATGTTCCAGCCATTATAGTCGAATGTTTTACATGTATTTCATAAAACTAATTAACAGTAATTTTCCTACAGGTTTGGGAAGGTAGAAATGTTGTAGCTATGGGCAGAAAACTGCTTGGTGCAACGAAGCCCGATGATTCAGCTCCCGGAACGATCAGAGGGGACTTTTGCATTGACGTCGGACGGTATGTTCAGTATATTGCCACGTGTGTTCGTGTTTTATTTTGTAAAACTTTTAAAATCTTGACTTCTTTAAACTTGGTTAATCACCAGGTCTGTGGAGGTCTGTGTGAGCTACTCATGTATTTTTAGGGCAAATCCATGAATTAAAAAGGCTCCGATGTTCAGATGATTCTTATTTGCTAGGGGTTTCGGGAGGGGTCATTGTACACGTTTGTCATAATTGTTATGAATGTGAAATACTGGTCAATCCTAATGATGCAAGACTCACGAGTATAAAAAATGTACTGGTGCTTCTATTAATATTTTTAAAATAAAAATAAAAACGTGGATCAAAGCGTTTTTCACCAATGTTGGGGGGAGGGGGGGGTAGATGTTTAATGGTAGCATAACAATAAATAATTGATCTGTATTACAGATAAAGAAGCGGTATAAATTAATTTTCCATCAAGATACTTGCATTAATCTGTTAAAATATTGTTTTGTTTTTGCAGCAATATATGTCATGGCAGTGATGCAGTAGAAAGTGCCAAGAGGGAAATAGATCTGTGGTTTGAGCCAAAAGAGGTGATCCAGTGGGAGTCTTGCGAGAAGAGCTGGGTATACGAGTGACCATGAACAGAATTAGGACAATGTGGGGTCTTCCATACACATCTTTGCAAATTCCTGCTTTCAAGTCTTTACACAGCACCGCAGGATTTCGGTATGCTCAAACAAACTTTCCATTCCCAGTGAATTTTGATACAAAAAAAACTATGATTTTAAAGAGGATTTGGTCATCTTGTCCACATTTGTAGATTGATTTACTCATGTAAAAGACTACCACAATCATGAAATAAATGAGCTAAGTAGAATAATTTTGTTTGTTATTGGTTTCTAAAGGTTGGTCATTTGGTGAAGTGTTTTGTACAGTGAGTTATAAAAATTAAATACATAATTCCTCGGGTATCTCTATTTCCATTCCTAAACAAATACAAAATGCTGATCTGTTGGGTTTTTTGTTTTGTTGATGATGTGGCATTAACCCCCAACTCTCCACTTGCCCAATGTATGTTTAATGGAGAATGTCCCCCTAGTTTTTCAACCACTTGGTCAGTACTGATTGCAAGGTTCGACTAATCCACTAGCCCTCTGTCTCAGCTAGTGAATATTTGGTCTGGGCTAGTGGAAATATCAACTGTATTATTATTACTAGTGGCCACACAGATGGTACGGCCAGTATGGACATGGCTGTACCACTATTCAAAGAAGTATGGCATGGGGTGTACCAGATTAATTTGAAAGGAAAATCTGGCAACCTTGAGCCGTACCATTATTTCTTTTTACACTCTTCCACCCATTTGTTTTTTTACTATATTACACAGGACACTAGCTAAAGCTTCTGTGAGGGATGACTTTCTGAAGCATTTGTCAATTAACTCTGGATATGTGGAAAGACTGTCATAACAGTTTGCAAAGGAGCTACACAAGTCTTAAGATTGCGTTTCTAATTACACTGTTACCGCTATATAAATATGTTGTGGCCATAACTTAATGGTGGACCATTAATACACATAAATCAATTGAATAGATAACTCCTTGGATGGGTGTATCACAATAGACTATAATGTAATACTTGTAAATTTATTGCACATCGTAACAATGGCTATTTAAGTCCAGGGTTTAAACTTTTTAAACCGTCATCACTTGGGATTATTCTCGTGGGATATTTGTTTTCTCTATTCTCTGAGATCCTTGCCTGTGTCCTAGCTTCTGAGTTGTCAACAGTTTTACTAATGACTTTTTTAAACATTTATCAAGCACGGCCTGTCACATCTTTGCTGTACTGTGCATTACATGCACATATTACTGGAATGTCTGTCTGTATCGGTGAATGTTAAACATTTAATCCATAAACATTCTGCGATTAATGAAACTTTCACGATTTTGTGTACTCTTCTGATGAAGAAGACTTGCTATTAAGTGTCTTTTTCTGTAATTCTGGAACCAGCTCCAACACAAACACTTGCAAAATATTCTGAAATAAAGTAAGATTTCTTTTAAAATATGTTTACATGCTTAAAGTAATAGAATGTGATAGTTACCAAACTAGTTCAAATTTGTAAACATTTCTTTTGCTTTTGGAAATTTATATGGTCTTGGAATTTGCACTTCATATCAAAACATATTGCTAGGTACACATCTCATTTAATGGATCCATTTATGGAGGAGAAAAGTACTTCTTTTTTCAACGAGTTTGTAGTGATATTCAATGTTGGGCTAGTAAATGACTACCATTGCCATGTGTGACAGCTAGTGAATTGTTTTGGAAATTTTTTGTCCTGCCCTCACCCCAATTCTCCAGTGTTAATGTTTCTAAGCTCTATCTCCCTCTTTTGGTGACATATCTGATTATTACTAATTATTTTGTAAAATTGTATTAACTGTAAAGTAGGGCTAGTGAATTTTTAATCGTGGCTAGGAAAATCACTGATCCCATGGCTAGTGGATTTTATAAAACTTCTAGACACTGATTGTCTCTAAACAGTCAAATGGCTTCATAGCTTGTTTTAAAAGGTGTAAAGAGAGTGCATACATAAATAAAGTGTTTGTTGAGTCTGACATCTTGAAGAGCTTCAAACATCTTGATTGTTCCTCTCTGTGCATTGTCTTCTCCCACCAAATTTTTGAGAGCATCTGTAAGTGAAAGAAAGAAATGTTCTATTTAACGATGCGCTCAACACATTTTATTTACGGTTATATGGTGTCGGACATATAGGTAAGGACAACACAGATACTAAGAGGGGAAATCCGCTGTCGCCACTTCATGGGCTATTCTTTCCGATTAGCAGCAAGGGATCTTTTATATGCACCATCCCACAGACAGGATAGCACATACCACAGCCTTTGATATGCCAGTCGTGGTGCACTGCCTGTGACGAGAAATAGCCCAATGGGTCCACCGATGGGGATCGATCCCAGATCGAGCGAGCGCTGTACCAATGGGCTATGTCCCACCCCCTGTAAGTGATGTTACAAATGTGTTACTGGTTAGCAGATTATTTTCCCAAATAAGAGAAGCACCATTGCTTGAGGTGCTCGCTTCGTTAGGATCAAATTACCTCAGTTGATACATTC
>JAECMU010081073.1:0-10590 GCA_016106625.1 Dracogyra subfuscus
TCTCTCTTTCTCTCTCTCTCTCTCTCTCTCTGTCTCTGTGTTTTCTCTATCTGTCTCAGGGTTTATTGTATTATATGCCTCAGACACATTATATATCCATATACAAATTTTATACTACCAAGTATTCGACAAATAAAACTATCGAGATGTCTATTGAGTGTATTGTTGTCTAGGACACATGTTGTGACTGATGGGAAATCACCAACTGGCAATAACTTGGTATATTGCATATTACTGGCTAAACTCCAGGCCTCCTGTCGAAAATATGTCCTCGAAAGATGTTTGATTCCCGACCGACAACTGTTACCTGCTATGCAGGACGCCCTCGCGTACATGAATGTGTTTCGTAATTGCGTCCTTTATTGCATATCTCTGTGTACGGGACAGATCGTTAGTGGGCTACAGCTATGTATGTACCAAGTTGGAAGTCCTCGTTGATATTTAAGGCTTCGGTTTGTACTAGAGTGGATGACCGTATGAGAAAACGTAGTGTTGTAGCCATTACTATTGCTCCACTTATAGCTGATGTGTCCTGTGATGTCTGTGGGAAAGAGCATACAAAACATTTAGTTGTTTATCACAGGGCTTCTAGAATTTTATAAATATCCACTAGCCATGGGATTGGTAATTTAAAAAATGCATTAGCCCTAAATACAGTTTTACTAATAGTAATAATCAGATATGTCACCTAAAGAGGAATATTGAGCTTAGAAATTCCTAGAATGGGGTGGAAAGAGTGGGCAGGATATTAATATTTACAAAATATGTAAATACAGCATTTGACAAGATAGTTTTTTCCACAAGTCGTCGGGCTAGTTATAGTAATTATGTACTAGCCCAACGCCGAATATCACTAGCTATTGGAGTGGGGCTACCATAATCTAGAAGTCCTGTTTATCAGTACCTTTGTGTTAGAATATTTTCAGCCTGTGTAGGGACGTTGAAATGCCAGTTATAAAGATACCTTTGTATAAACTTTTGAAAAACCTAATATTCATCTGTGCAACACGACTAATAGGCCAAAACTCGTGGTAAGTGCTATTTTGCCAATCAGTCATGTCTGTCTGTCTGTCTGTCTTGAGCAAATCCATCGAGGTTCCTTTCAGAAAAATGTTCATCTTCACAGGATGGAGTTGTTCTTTTCTTGAGAGTAGTCCTATACCAGAGCACTGCAATACCAGAGTAGTCCTATACCAGAGCACTCCAATACCAGAGTAGTCCTATGCCAGAGCACTCCATTTTTTTTCATTATTGTTTAACGTGCACATTCAGAGCAAGCTGTTATAGCGCACGCCTGTCTTGGGCACACACCTCAGCTATCTGAGCTGTCTGTCCAGGACAGAATAGAAATTAGTGGGTTAGTTGTTATTGTTAGTGTTAGTGAAAGAGAAAAGAGGGTGTAGCGGCCATACACCTACCCAATGAGTCCTTAAAAACTCGCTCTGGGTGGGAGCCGGTACCGGGCTGCGAACCCAGTACCTACCAGCCTGTTGTCCGGCGACTTAACAGAGCACTCCACTACCAGATTAGTCCTATGCCAGAGCACTCCAATACCAGAGTAGTCCTATGCCAGAGCACTCCAATACCAGAGTAGTCCTATACCAGAGCACTCCAATACCAGAGTAGTACTATACCAGAGCACTCCAATACCAGAGTAGTCCTATACCAGAGCACTCCAATACCAGAGTAGTCTAACGAGTAGTTCAACGCCAGAGCAGTCCAAAACCAGAGTAGTTCGGTATCGGAGTAGTCTGATGCTAGAGCAGCCCAACACCATACTCCAATACCAGAGCAGCCCAACACCATACTCCAATACCAGAGCAGCCCAACACCATACTCCAATACCAGAGCAGCCCAACACCATACTCCAATACCAGAGCAGCCCAACACCATACTCCAATACCAGAGCATCCCAACACCAGAGTAGTCCAATGCCAGAGCATCCCAACACCAGAGTAGTCCGGTACCAGAGCAACCAAATACTACAGAGCAGCCCAATACCAGAACACTCCAAAACTAGAGAAAATACTCCTAAAACTACGTCCACAGGCAAATACATAAAATTGGTGAATTCAAATGTCCAATACTACAGATTATCCCAAAGCCAAACCAATGTCGGTCTGGCATAGCCTTCATCAATCTAATTAAAATTAGTTCCACTGTTACATGTGGATCTAACAGCAGCCCGTTGGAGCGCATGTCCATTTGACCTTTCAGCCGACCGATCAAAATCTTACTTACAAAATCATGCCAGTGATTTGAAAAGAATTTGAAAACATTCAGGATTATGCCGAGGGTATACGAAATGATTCGGGTGAATTACGAAGTATGCCGGAAACTAATTACAGTTTTGTATAAAATTCGTTTCAAGACGAAAATAAGTGATGGTATAGCCATAAAATCTGTTTATACTAGTATACAATCTAGAGTTTATTACTGCACTCCCCCCCCCCCCCCCGTTTTTTTTTAATGTTGAAATATACCAATAAGTTCGCCTATTGAATTGATAGTATCGCCCGATATTTTTAGAATTTGTATGCTCCCGAATAACGCTATAAAAGGCGAAGTGTAATTGGTCGATATTTAAATTATGTTTTAGATGAAATGTCACCAGGACATGAGTCCACGCAATGTTATTAGATCTACTGGTAGACCCAGTAGAGCAAATTTTTATTAGATTGAGCCCTTCATATGAAACTATTGCTGACTAAAACAAATGCCGAAATAGCATAAAACATCTAAAATGACTCGATGGGAAAAAATAACCGTAAATAACGAAGCAATAAAACAGTGAAACACGTTGAAAGAAAATCAAATTAAATATCTTATTACATGTATCAGTTGCTCTTTTGTGTCGAACAAAATATTTATTAGGATTTTGTTAAGCAAATTTGCGCCTCTTTCTTGTAAACTATTTGTCAGTATAACAAACGGAAGAAAGTAGACAGGCATTTAACTATGACGTTTAAATTATATGTGCCGAGTACAAAGACCCCATGAGCTGTTTATGTGTCTTTACGTTGGAGTCTCTTCTACACTTCAGTAAATCACATGATCCACATTATGCAACTGAATGACTAGACTGGATCAAGTCAAAACTAGCCGTCACCAGAAGGAAGAAAGGAGTGTTTTATTTGTATAGTATAGTATAGTTTATTAGCTTTAAGCCTTACGGCTCATAGGCATATACATATACATTCAATAAACAATGATACAAACAGATACTATATACAATGGGTGATTGTGTAATTGGAGGATGGACAGTTATAAATGCTTAGAACGTAAAAAGGTTGCATGTTTGAGAAATTTACCAAGGTTACATAGTTCTTTTCTGTTTTGAACTGATAACAATTGTACAATTTTAAACATAGATGGTTTGAACCAATAATATCTTTTTATGTAAGTAATTCGTAACGATGCACTTAACACATTTTATTTACAGCGACATGTCGTCAGACATACGGATAAGGATCACTCTTAGAAATGGGGTACTTATTTCCTATTAGCAGCGAGGGATCGTTTATATGCAGCATCCCACAAACAGATCATACCACGTCCTTTATTATACCAGTTGTGGAGCACTGGCTGAATCGAGAAATAGCTCAATGTGTCCACCGGCGCAATTCACTTTATGTCTAGATATGATTTATCACGGTGGATTTTTAATGAATATTTGTAAATTAGTCCTGTCAAGTAATTCCAAACTGAAAGGAAAATACTGCGACGTGTGATGTCCTAACAAAAATTATTTTGACTTTGTGTTATATGTTTGTGTGCGGGCAGCATAGCCCAGTGGTACAGTGCCCGCCTGATGCGAGGTAGGTCTAGGATCGATCCATGTCAGCTAACCACTGGGATTTTTTCTCGACATAACCGTATGTCCGACGCCGATATAACCGTAAATACAATGTGTTGAGTGCGTCGTTAAACACACCAACAACAAAAAAAAAACAAAAAAAAACAAAATATGTTTGTGTCGTTTCTAAATAATAATTTTTTTAAAAATCTAAAAGTAAGTGTCACTTGAGATATATATTATATGAGTGCCATCCCCCACACCCAAACACACACACACACAGACTGAGACATTGTGAGTGCCTCTCATTATAAAATCCTGCCTGTCCTACTCATCCTTTTGTCTAGCTGGAGAGCATTGGCGTAACGGCGGGCGGGGGGTGGGGGTGGGGGGGGGGGGAGGGGCGGCAGAGACATGATCATTCACACTCAGTCTAACCTTTTCTCCACCGCCGTTTGTATTTGTCTGTCGCTCCATAACATGACTCTGGAAAAGCCATGTCTAAGCCCGAACCTAATTATGATAATGTAATAAGACATTCATATAATGTAGAACATAACATCAGGTTACTTGAGTCAGATATTTACTGTTACATAGCAAGAAGGAGTCAACAGGCATAAATAATTATTTTATATGGAGTTTTTCACAGGCAGGATAGCACATACCACAGCCTCTTTGCATACACGATATAGCGGTTTGCATTTTTTTTAACATATTATACGGGTTATAGTTCACGCTCTATACTTTAAATCTAATAGTTTTAAGAAAACACATTTTAAGGTTGTCTTAAAGCCGCATTGTCTGGTTTCAATCGTATACAGTCAAGTTCTAAGTTCAAATACTAGCATAACTGCACTTCTTTTTCACTCGCGAATTGTCGTCATTAACGCATATCGTCAAATACTTACTAGCTAGTTAGAACAACTCTCGCCATTTTGTAATACCAAGCGGATTCTAGCAGTCAATTTCAGCAGGCATGCATGCAGACGTTCTAAACACCGGACTCGTATGCCTTTTATAATGTGTGTTGTGGTGTAATCTATTAGAAACTGGTTGAATATCCTATACTACCATAGTAACCATATGTCCGACGCCGATATAACCGTAATTTAATGTGTTGAGTGCGTCGTTAAACAAACAAACAAACAATAAGACTGTGAAAATTAGTCTTCGTTGTTATTTTGTTTTTGTGTTGTTTTTATATAAAGATACTCTTTAAAACTCTAAAAGTTGTAGTGAATAATAAAAGTTAGTATAACAGTGTGTTTAAAAGTATGTGAAATAAGGCAACAATCGAAAGGCGTAATTCAACCAGTGTTTAGAACGTCGCCATGAGTGTCTGCTGAAATCGACTGCTCGCTTTTTGTAATTCAACGATAGCCGAACCGTACTATTTTTAGCCCAGTGGGGGCCCGCCAAAAGTGTCCTACTTTCAAAATTCTGGTTTTATTTTTAACTTGGAAAAGCCAGTGTAGTTAATCCAATTCAGATTGCGGCGTCTTAAAGGCACCAAACGTAATGGGATTTTCTATTCTATATGCTTAAATAATAAAAATATTCCAGACAGTGCCGCTTTAAGGAAAAAAAACATTATTCTTTTTTCTTTTTTTTCGGTTAAGGACCTAATCTGATGTAAAGTCTATGTTAGTGGACCGTGTCTTGTATTCGGACCGGTTCCGTCTTTGTAAAGACGCACTTCACAGTTTTAATGTATATCTCTATCTGTCACTAAGACCAAAGACTGGTTGTCGTCTGTTGATCCCATTTAAGTGCAGGGATTAACTGTATGTAAGTTACTTCAAAGCTCCACCTCTTGGCACGTAACGATAGTTCGGATCTGTATATCAGTCTGAATGGAACGAAAAGCCAAAAATAAAATCTCAAGTTTAGAATTATAGCCCTAAGTTTAAAGTTAATGGTTTCATATGTAGCTGAAATCATATCGGTTTCAAATATAGAAAAAACGGCCACACCAAACACCGTGCCACCTAAAGACCGGCCAAAACCAAACACCGGTCCACCTAAAGACCGTACAGCCCTGACTTCATTGTCTGCAAGTACTGGAGTATCAGAAGGGCGGGGTTGAGAGAGTCGGAAACAGTAGCTTCTACCCATGACTAGTGAATTGACGTTATCAGGCTCAGTGATTTTAAGGGCTGATTCTTCTGATAGTTGTATTAGTGTGGCTTGGTTCTGCTCTCTGCTCTCTGCATTATGGGCTGGATACGGCCCTGCGGTCTGTTATCTCAAATGATGATCGTGACAGATATACTTGATGGAAACGCCTTCATCATCCTTGATGATAGTTTCATTTTACATAATCGTCGGACTTTACAACAGACCGTCATTCGACTTCTTTTAAGCAACAGAGGGACAGGACGCGTAGCCCAGTTGTAAAGCGCTCGAATTATTTTGCGGCCGATCTACAGGGGCGGACCCAGGGAATATTGGTAGGGAGTGGCTAAGGGGGGAAATGGCGCATGGATCAACTCCTGAAACGGCAACATAATTTGTTTTGGGTTGTTTTTGTTTTGTTTTGGATTGGGTTGTTTTTTGTGGGTTTGTTTTTAGTTTGTTTGTTGTTGGGTTGGGTTAGGTGTTGTGTTTGGGTTTTTTTGGGGGGGGAAGAACTTAGGGTCTCCCCCCCCCCCCTTGGATTCGCCTCTGGTCTAGGATTGATTGCAGTCGATTGGGCTATTTCTTGTTCCAGACAGTACTCCACAACTGGTGCAACAAAGGCTGTGTGTACTACTATCTGTCTGTGGGCAGATGCGAATAAAAAATCCCTTGTTGTTAATCGATAGCAATAGCGGGTTTCCTCTCTAATTATCTCTGTGGTTTTTGACCATAGTCCGACGCCATATAATAATGTGTTTAGTGCATCCTTCAAAACCCCCACAAATTTCTTTCTGTCTTATGTATTATACACACACCTGGTTGACTATACAGGCAACACAGCTGGTCAACCGACAAATCTGGCTTGCAACTGATAGCCAAGTCGTAAAAATTAATGACTCTTTTTACGACCTGTTACATGTTTTTCAACCTTATTTCTGGTAATCAATACTTGGTTTGAGAGTTTAAAGCTAAAAAGGTTTTAACTCATAGTTATCGTGTAGGCCATTTTGAAATAGGCAGGGGTTTTCTTTTCTTTTCTTTTCTTTATTTTCTCTTCTTTTTTTCTCTTTTTTTGTTGGGGGGGGGGTGCTATTACTTACTTGGTTTTTTCTTGTTGTTGGTTTTTTAGATGTGTGTTGTTTTGCTTTTGTTTGTGGTATGTGTAATCCTGTCTGTGTGGCAACACATTTAAAAGATCACTTGCTACTAACAGAAATATGTAGAGATTCCTCTCTAAAACTGTACATGTGTATATCAAAGTTACCAAATATTTGCCATCCAATAGCTGATGAATAATAAATCAATGTACTCTAGTGGTGTTGTTAAACAAAACAAACAAACCAACTGACCTTGTGGTAGGAAAATACTGGGATTCTGGTTGGTTTGACACTGGCAAAGTTATAGGGTAATTAATAGTAAGTTGACGGAAATAGTATAGAAGGCGTCGTTTGACGAAAACACCGTACGACAGAAAATCTGGCTGCGTAACATAAAGACAAATATATCATCTGGTTAAAAGTACTTTTATTACGTAGCTGGAATTTCCTAACTTGAAATTCAACTGGTTCATCTCTCCTTTAAAGGGACATTCCTGAGTTTGCTGCATATTTCTACGATTAAACTTACATATTAAATATATTTTCTGGTTTAGAATATCAGTGTCTGTATATTATTCAATGTATTTCAGGTCGTCTTAATATTTGTAAGAAGCCCAAACTGGATTTTGTCTTCAAATAATTTCGTACGTACGAAAACAATAATTTTGGAAATAAAATGAAATTTACAAATATCAGACCAATCAGAAACACGTTTAATATACAGCCACTAATATTTTATGCAGAGAAATATATTTGATATGTAATTAAAATCGATAAAAAGTATCCGTTTAGTCGATAGCATCTAAAAGATTGCAGCAAACTCAGGAATGTCCCTTTAATGAATCCTACACACAGTTATTCTTCTGTCATTAAAATTTAGAGCCGGGTCACACAATTTGCGCAAGAACGTATTGATATGGAAAGAAGCAAATAGACTGATATAGTAAAGTGTGATTTCGTTTCGAGTCCCGCGACGTAGCCGTTTAATGAGGTAAAGCGCGCATATTGATGCGCGGTCGGTCTACGGTCGATCATCGTCGGTGGGCCCATTGGGCTATTTTCCCTTCCAACCAGTGCACCGCAACTGGTATATCAAAGATCGTTGTATGTGTTATCCTGAACCGGCCTCGGTGGCGTAGCGGTTAAGTCGCCGGACAACAGGCTGGTAGGTACTGGGTTCGCAGCCCGGTACCGGCTCCCACCCAGAGCGAGTTTTTAAGGACTCATTGGGTAGGTGTATGGCCGCTACACCCTCTTTTCTCTTTCACTAACAATAACAACTAACCCACTAATTTCTATTCTGTCCTGGACAGACAGCTCAGATAGCTGAGGTGTGTGCCCAAGACAGGCGTGCGCTATAACAGCTTGCTCTGAATGTGCACGTTAAACAATAATGAAAATGATATATATTTTTTTTTTTTAAATGTTATCCTGTCTGTAAGACAGTGCGTATAAAAGATTCCTTTCTACTAACGGGCAAATGGAGCGAGTTTCTTTTCTAAGACTATATTTCAAAATTACCAAATGTTTGACATCTAATAGCCGTTGGTTAATAAATCAATGCGCTTGACTAGTGTCGTTTAGTACCGCGAAAATTGAAAAACGTGACGTATAGTATAGGCTGACAAGCACTGCTTGAGTGTTATGACATGACAGTAGTTGCAGTCTCGATTATTCCAGTTATTGTGAGTAGCTTTGTTCTTGTATTGTCTACACTGACAAAAAGGCTTCTGTGGATATACGTCATCGATATTATTATTATTGTTATTATTATTATGACTGCCCCCTCGAAGAGGAAAATGTTAGCTTATCTCGTAAACTGTCTTCTTTTTCAAAGACATTTATGTTCGCTATATGTCAACGAAGTTGTTAGTACTGCCCCCTCGGAGGACAATGTACTAACGGCCATTCATCATTTTTATAACGTATTATATCTGGGATAAAGATTTAATTTCAATAAATTGAGTATTCGGTTTCCCTGAACGATTGTTTAAATTATCAGTGTTGTATTTACAAAAATAGTTTTCAAGCATTTATTGCCGTCCTTGCCAAAATGCAAATACATGTATTAAATTTCGTATTGATAGAATGTAGTGGTATATGTTATCATGTTATTAAATGGGCGTTTTGATACTGGTCTTGCTATAGACCCGAAGACCAAATCAACTGTCCGAGGACCTATAATAAGTCAACGCGAAAACACCCATTTAATAATATATTTTATCAATCAAAGTCTACCCGAAGAGTTAAGATGGCCTTCTTTTTCCTTGACAGTTAGGAATTAGGTTTTTGGAATCTGAAGTGATATTTGAAGAATCAAGCTCGCCACAACTATTGCGATTTAGTTTTCACGCTGCAGCACTATAGTATGCTTGAAATCATCATTGTAAATAATACCGTCAGAATGCACCTTAAACCTGATTTTTTAAACATTGCGTAACTGTCCATGATATTCCCGTAGCCCTCAAGTTTACTTAATCGACTATGTTTTACTTATATACATGTATATACCTAGACAGATATGGACAGACATATTAAACAGACAAATAGACACAGATAACATTGTACAGACTGAAACATATGATTAAATCCGTTATGTTGAGTAAAGTTTGTGTTATTTAACGACGCCACTAGAGCACATTGATTTTTTTATCTTCTCATCGGCTATTGGACGTCAAACATATGGTCATTCTGACACTTGTTTTTTGTTGTTGTTAAAGGAAACCCGATGTCGCCACATAGGCTACTATTTTACGATAGGCAGCAAGATATATTTTATTTGGGCTTCTCATAGGCTGGATAGCACAAACCATGGCTTTTGTTGAACCAGTTATGGATCACTGGTCAGTGCAAGTGGTTTACATCTACCTATTGAGCTTTGCGTAGCACTCACTCAGGTTTTGGCATCGGTATCTGAATTAAAAAAACTCATGCCTCGACTGGGAACCGAACCCAGTACCTACCATCCTGTAGTGTGCCACCGAGGCCAGTTTGTTTATGTTCAGGTGTACTGGTGTTTGGTGAATGTTTCTGCTATGGTTTATAGCGCCACAATTTTCTTTGTACTTACACATTAAAAATATTAATAAATTGAACTGTCGTAGTAAATGTAAATATTCTATAATCTGCATATTATTGATGTGCGTCGTAAAACTCGCGATTCAGAAATCTCTTTGATGTTGCCGCTTTGCACGACATTTACCTAGGCGGTCGCCACAAATATGCTTATCGATTTTTGAAAACTTAAATTAGAATAGTTTCTGTGTTTTCATTAACTTATGAACAGATATCAGGATTTTATTATTTATGTATACATGTGTATATATATATACGCTTTTGTAGTTAATGCGCGAGTTACGGGTGTTATTTCTTTGTTGGTTTTGCTGTATCATCATCTTCTTCTTCATCATCATCAATTTATATTACTTAGTTTGTATTCTAAAATCCTACCCCACTCTACATATGATCGTTTTTGAAACGGGCATACATTCTTCGTGGCATCAGATTCTGTCCGTCCCTCTGTTTCATTCTCGCTTTCCATTCACCTCTCAATCTCTATCTATCTTCCTCTCCCTCCCC
>JAECMU010081087.1:4709-25011 GCA_016106625.1 Dracogyra subfuscus
GAAGTTGTAGAAATGTTTTGTTTTGTGCGCGTGTGGTAAAAACTGCACTTTAATCACTAATTTGACCAAAGATAGTCTAGTACTGGGTCAGCTTCATAAATAGGTCAAATCTGCAGTGAAACAAGTTTGCTACGCGTGTACGAAACTTTGTAGCCCCAAAATAACAACAACACTCAGGAATATAACATTTATTTCATTAATTCACATACAAATTAACTATGAGTAATCATATTATAATAGCATATACTAATATTGTTTTCTCATTGGAAATGCAAGATGTTTACGTTTCCTGTTATAGACTGGTGATAGGCTTTTATATAGTTCCAGCTGACTATTATGAACTTTACATCGGGCCAAATGGTTTATTGCATACGCCGTTTAATTTTTTTCATGCACCGGGCCTATGCAAATAAGCGGAATCCAAAGTATGAACATATGCGTTCCCTGTGGGATGGACTACAGTAATGTTACTGCCAGCACCGGTGTTGACTTACTGAAATGTTTGCCGAATCTGAAGATGCCTGGAGAGAAAAAAACCCACACTGCTGTCATAGACAGCTCCTATGAATTGACTTTACCAAAAAACAAGTGACGTCATGTAATGTTAGTTATAGTAATGTTATTTCCACGGCTGGTATGGATTTACTGGTCACCCTAAAGTGTGTATCGAATCTGGAAACCCCCCAGAAAACCCCCACTGCTCGGACATAGGCTACTCCTGTGGACTGATTTTACCAAATACAAGAAATGTAGTAATGTTATTGCCACCACTGGTGTTCACTTACTGGAAACCCTAAAGTGTTTGTCGAATCTGAAGTCCTCTGGGTCGGTGACGACGGTGTCGGCCTCAGCCAAGTAGTCATACTCTGGGTCCATCACCTCGTCATCCACAACCTCCACTGGATCTGGCTGCTCAACTACAACAAACAAAACGAGGACGTCATTACACATGTACACATTGATAGGATATCAAACAAGCTTCTGTTTCATATCATGTTAATGTCCCAGGTAAAAATAATTTTCAATTGTCACAGGTTTTTGTGAGTGACTATGAAAATTATTTCACGAGGGACATAAACATGATACGAAATGGTACTGAGTTTAATATCCTATTTATTATCCATAATCCATCTTAATTTATATCAATCAACTCATTTGGTTGACTTTCCTGTAAGGTTGTAGTATGCCAATTGATGATGTCCTCATGTGATGGCAAAGTGTTACATCTTGGCGTTCTATTGGGACGTATCACTTTGATAAATACATTGGGCATTGCATAACGTCAACAAATCAATAAGTATATATTAATATTTAACTTTAACTAAATTTCTCTAAAATGCAGTAACAAGAAGTTTCTGCATTGTCAATTACAACAATACACACGATACAGACTTAGTTTCCTGATCATTTTAAAGTATCTGGGACAAGAAACAACCTTAATAAAAATTAATGTGTGTTTGGAGTAATAATATCTCTCACATGACAACAAGGTAGCAAAGGTATGGACAGCCAGTCCCAATTAATTAAATGGCTAGTATTTATAACTGAAGTACAACCCCAGTCATGTTTAGAATTACCGTGTTTGTCTGATTTTTCTATTGTCTTCAAATGTAATGCCTCACTTGCGATAGGGAATGCAATAACGGACCCGGCTTGACCTGTTTAATCTGTGTAGCACATCTGTACAACATAATACTTGTTTTTGTCTATCAATTAACAAGTTAAACCTTTCCAATATATTTGTTGATACCTGTCTGTCAATGGATATATTGCCCTGTAGTCTACTTGAGCAACTGACATCACTGTTCCAAGGTCCATATTTTCTAAGCCATCTTAGTGCTACGAAATAGTAGAACCATCGTAGGTTATGACGTCACTACAGCACATGCCATAGTGACGTCATAGCTTACAACGTTTTTACGATTTCGTAGACTAAGATTGCTTAGAAAATATGGGCACTGATGACAATTCATTACAGAATACACTGAAGACCATGCATTACTGCGTTACAATGTACTGTGCATTAAATTCTTTCTTTTTGAGTGGTTAGAGAGAAGAGTTTGTTAATTTACTTACCCACTAGGGATGAGGGGGTGGGGATCTTGTGGTGGTGCAAAAGCGGTTTAGGATCAATACAATCAGATGTATTGGTAATCAGCAAGCATAAAAACAACCAAGTGATACTGACCTCAATTAAAGGCAGCAAGGGTTCTTTTGTATGCAAAATCCACAGACTGGATAGTACAAACCATGGTCTTTGTTACACAAGTAGTGGAGCACTGGCTGGAACGAGAAATAGCCCAATGGGCCCACCGAAGGGAATCGATCCAAGAGTGATCGCACATCAGTTGAGTGTTGCATTTACAAGGGAGATCATAGAATTACGAATTTGTTCACAAAATATAAATATAATTCCTATATTTTCACTGTCGCTACAGTGAAAATATCATTTTTCACCGACTGTCACTTGTATGGATTTCATTGCAATGTAAATAATAAATCTTACACTCTGGTCCAATCAGAGAGCGGATGAAGTCCTGCCAGTCGGAATCGTCACAGTACGTGTCGTACATGTCAGGGGTGATGTCCGGGGCCACGAAACACAACGCCTCCTCAATCTCAATCAGCGACGTGTCTTTCAGCGGCAGCTTCGACCTGGTTCGTTCAGCTATTGTGCCATTATTCTGTTAATCAAAAATGATACATAGAATGGTAAATATCGCTGCTGAACTAAGAAAACCTTGTATTTTATAGTTTTTAAAAACCATTCGTTACTGTGAATCAGCTTGTAACAAAACAGGTTGTTTTCATCTCTTGAACAACATAAAAAATACACACACACAGTCTTATGATTTCAGCCTTGACATATGTTTAATATACATGGCTAACTTTACATTTGGCCAATTCTCCTGTTGTGCATTTTAATTTAGAAACAAATCATTAATTTTATTTAAATTTGATGCTATAATATCATGTAATCAACATTTTATTGGAAAACAGTGCAGGTTTCTGTAATGTTTGAAGTTTCAAACATAATTTACCCAAATATTTCCTTTACTCAGAGCAATGAAAGCACTCAAGGTGAAAGATTTGTTTAACAACATCACTAGACGACATTGATTTATTAATCATCGGTTATCGGATGTCAAACGTTTGGTAATTCTAACAGTCTTTGAGATTAAACAGTCTATACATTTTTTCATTAGTAGCAACAGATCTTTTATACGGACCATCCCACAGACAGGATAGCACATACCACAGCCTTTGATATATAAGTCATGGTGCAACAGATTCCTTTCTGCTCATGGAAAAATGCAGTGTTTTTTCAAGACTAACTTTCAGCATTATCTAAAGTTAAACATTCAATAGTTGATGATTAATAAATCATGTGCTCTAGTGGTGTCATTAAAACAATTTCTAACTTGCATTCAATTTTTGGACTTGACCACTCTCAAACTTCTTCTGTTGTGCTACAAATGACTAACGACCACCATTCTGGACATTCAACATAAATTGTTGCAGTGTGTCCTGGACCCACATTTTCGAATCCCATCTTAGCCTAAACTATGTCACTATGGTGTATGCCGTATTGACGTCACAACCTAAGACAGTTTTAGGATTTCCTAGTGCTAAGATTGCTTTGAACATCCCTAGTAAGGAAAGTAAGCTAGAAACTCAATTTTCTACAAGCAAATGGAAATAAAGTGAAATCTGATACCTCTAACTCAGAAGAGATAATGATCGACTGCATGGCTTGTCTGAATTGTTGTCCTATAACCAATGATCTGGCTCTGTCAGGGGAAGTCTCTGTCGGACTTGTTTTCTACAAAACAAACAAAGCAAGTAATTTTCATATCCTTTTAAAATGTTTTTACAGAAATAAATAATGCTCCCACCACTCCTTTATCTCCCTAATACAATGTGATAATTTTTGGAATTGTCTATAATAAAATAATTAATTCATCCAAAATACCTAAATGATTTGCAGAAAGAAAAATTATTTTTGTATAAAAAAGGATTACACTATGCTAACTCAGTGTAAATTAAAAAACAAAAAACAATCACACATTGTAACATGAACTGCATTTGTGAAAATTATGTATTTGTTAATACAGTACAGAGCCCTATTGTTTTTGAGACAAGATATTGAATTAATTAAGACTTTGCTTATAAACGTTTAGACGAAAATCTTCACCAAGATAGGCTCAGTATGGGCAGAAAATTGCACATTATTTATTACATTTCAAAAATTGCAGAATCTCAAGTTAGTTTTTAACAAAATTATTTCAACAAATTAAAATAAAATGTATCAATTATTTTTAAAATTAGCAGTTTGCAAACTTAGTAGTTGCCATAGCTTGCCATGCTTCAATAACACTGCATGCATTTTGTATATTGTTACCATGACATTAAATTGTCAAGATCAGGCCCTAATCTAGCCGGCGAAAGGAAAATCTTCTTTGCCAAAAGTTGACTGAAGCTGCCAAGTTATTAGGAGTGTAAGTCGAAGTATTATTTTGCATCTAATTTCAAAAACAAAATCATACAACAGAAGTGAAGACCCTGAATTGTTTAGTGCCAGACTACATCTACGCATTTCAGTAATGTCAGACAATATATTAATTACTATTTTCATTTTAACATAACAACACATTATCACCCACTTAATAATGTCACGTTTTGAATGAAACATACAACTGTTTTGTTTAATTAATATTAGCGTTAGTAGTAGCATTTTATATCAAAATATTACAATTAGAACAGTGTATAATTTGGAATTTTTCTGAATAAATGCAGAACATGGTAAAATGTTAACTTCACCTATTTCTATCAAACTTCTACCCTTTCTTGTGAGCAGGAAGGTTACGTCTCCAACTTTTTAAATTCTAGTTTAGTGTCTGCAGGATATTATTAGAGTCGTCAGTCTAGACTGTAAGGGCCGATTTCATGTCTGGGTTTCGTATCACCAGGTTATATCAAAACCTAGGCTTAGCACTGGTTTACGTAAAACACTGAAAAACGTTACCAAGACCGACAGCTGTGGTGCATTTCAAATGTGTGTGTTTTACCCACATTTACAAAACCACACTTTCTGCATGTGTTACCCACAGTTCTGGAATGGGACATAACCAAGGGATAGCTTACACATCATCACTTTGTAGTTTAAGCGTGTTACTGGTATATTATTATCTTATTTGTTTGTTTTACGACACCACTAGAGCACATTTATTTATTAATTATAGTCATTTTATCCGTTACTGTAATGGGTTCGAATGGTCTCTAAAAATACGTTCACATGTCATGGTTCTGCGATACTGATGTAAAATATGATTTTTCTGCCAAAATTATCCATGAAGAAATATTACTTTGAGCAAATCCAGCGAAAGACCACCTCAAGAGCAGGTTTAACCAAGCAATACAACTGTAGCTCGGTGTTAATCTAGGGTTACTGAAGATCAGACACGTGAAATATACAGTAAACACGATCCCAGGCAATAACCCATGTTTCGAAAACACACCGATAAACCAGACATGAAATCGGCCATAAATGCATGGGTTAAAGTTGAACATTTTTAAAAACCTGAAAAGAATTCTGGGTGTTAGGGCAAAAATGACCCTTAGAGACCCAGAAAAACTGGAAGATCTGGCATATGCCGGAAAACACATTATACACACATGGTCTAGATATATATGTAAACATACCTCTTGTGATAATAACTGCGTCTCACTTGGTGTGGACGGGAGATTTGACGAAGGCGTCAGTGGAGTTGGAGGACAAGGAGAGCCAAATTCACTGACATGAGACGACACTACACTCTCATCATCGTCACTCTCATGAGCCTAAAACAAGAAAGATTCACCGACATGAGACAACATTACACTCTCGTCATCGTCACTCTCATGAGCCTAAAACAAAAAACATTCACTGATGTGAGTCGAAACTACACTCTTTGTCATCGTCACTCTCATGAGCCTAAAACGATAAACATTCACTGATGTGAGACGACACTATACTCTCGTCATCGTCACTCTCATGAGCCTAAAACGATAAACATTCACTGATGTGAGACGACACTATACTCTTTGTCATCGTCACTCTCATGAGCCTAAAACAATAAACATTCACTGATGTGAGACGACACTACACTCTTTGTCATCGTCACTCTCATGAGCCTAAAACGATAAACATTCACTGATGTGAGACGACACTATACTCTCGTCATCGTCACTCTCATGAGCCTAAAACAATAAACATTCACTGACGTGAGACGACACTACACTCTCATCACTCTCATGAGCCTAAAATAATAAACATTCACTGACGTGAGATGACACTACACTCTCGTCATCGTCACTCTCATGAGCCTAAAACAAGAAAGATTCACTGATGTGAGACGACACTATACTCTCGTCATCGTCACTCTTATGAGCCTAAAACAATAAACATTCACTGATGTGAGACGACACTACCCTCTCATCATCATCACTCTCATGAGCCTAAAATAATAAACATTCACTGATGTGAGAAGACACTACACTCTCGTCATCGTCACTCTCGTGAGCCTAAAACAATAAACATTCACTGACGTGAGACGACACTACACTCTCGTCATCGTCACTCTCATGAGCCTAAAACAATAAAGATTCACTGACATGAGACGACACTACACTCTCGTCATCGTCACTATCATGAGCCTAAAACAATAAACATTCACTGACATCAGACGACACTACACTCTCATCATCGTCACTCTCATTAGGCTAAAACAATAAACATTCACTGACATGAGACGACACTACACTCTCGTCATCATCACTCTCATGAGCCTAAAACAATAAAGATTCACTGACGTGAAACGACACTACACTCTCGTCATCGTCACTCTCATGAGCCTAAAACAATAAACATTCACTGACATGAGACGACACTATACTCTCGTCACCGTCACTCTCATGAGCCTAAAACAATAAACATTCACTGACATGAGACGACACTACTCTCATATCATCGTCACTCTCATTAGGCTGAAACAAACAACAAACATTTACTGACATTAGATGACATTACACTCTCATCATTGTCACTCGTTTGAGCCCGACACAAACATTCACTGATGTGAGATAACATGACACTCTTGTCATTGTCACTCTCATGAACCTGAAACAAACAATTAAAACTTCCACTGGAAGTTATGAATAACTCTGAATATACAGAGAATAGATGGTGTTACTAAAAATGTTAATGGGACATTAATATATGATGTTAACGTCCGAAAAGATGAAACATATTTTGAATGAAAAAATGCTTTAAATCTGGAAAAACAAATCAGTGACCATTACCAGATGTTGAATTAATTAAGTCGAGACGGTGACATTATAAAATGATGAGATGGTGACCATTCAGAAAGACAAAACTGTCAGTTTATTAAATTCATTGCTACTTTTAAGCAAGATGGTTAAAGTGAATTAGTGTCTTTAAATCTGCAAAGCGTAAAGGGAAAGAAAGGAAGGAAAATTTAACGACACATTTAACAGACAAGATAGTACATACCACAGCCTTCTTTATGCCAGTTGTGGACCACTGGCTGGAATGAGAACTTGCCCAATGGGCCTAACGATGGTGATTATTCCTAGACTGACCAATCATCACTGGGACCATTGGGCTACATATCGCCACCAAGTAAAGGGGAGACAGTGACTTTTAATAACACATGTATGTAAATTTTCCTAGTTCAACAATCTGACCTCTGCGTCGTTTTCCGGGTTGTACTCATCATCGTCTTCATCCTCAGGGAAGTCCATGTCCAAAATGCTCGGCTTCGGGATCTTCTTCTTCATGGGAGATAACGGCCACACGTTCTGAGCCTAGCGTCACAAAGTAAAATCAATAATCCCATGTTGGTTAAAAAGAACATGTTGTTTCCATAATTGTTATTAAAACAAAATCTGCTTATGTTTATCATCATAATAAGACAGTTTTAGAGTCAGGGAAGAAAATTATATTGAAAATTATTTGTAATGCACTTACTTAAAAATAGAAATTTCAGTTTCAACAAGCATTCTGTGTTCTGCTAAACAATATATATCCCCTACCAGGCCCCACATACTTTTATATCTCCTCTGTTCAAGGGACATAACTCTGTCAAACATGGATAAATTCAAACACAAATTCGACAGAGATTATATGTCACTCTACATTATCAAAATCCGGAGACATTACTAAATAACCCTACTGATGTGGGACAGATGAACTGAGTGCAAACCCATAATGGTAGGTAGTAATAACTAAACAAAAAGATACCATAAAAGTACTCAATGTATCACCACAAAGTTTTACAGAACTTTGCAGACCCTAGAAAATCTGGTTAATATACAAACCTGCAATATATTTTACAAATGAGTAAAACAAGAGTCTGTGATGTGTAAATACCCTTAAAAAACACACACTAGAACATGTCTCCACCACCATTCATCTCAGACATTCGTTCATTTGTAAAAATAATAAAACTGCATTTTGTTGTACTTAGTACAAACACCAAGCTGACCAGAAATACTTCAGATGTAAAGAAATGAATAATCTAAACAATAAAATGTAACTAATTTCTCATTTCAATTATAAAAAACTGCTTTAATAGTGAAAAATAAGCCATAGTGGAAAAACTAGGGTCTGTCACTTTATGAGGCAAAGACTGCCATACAACAATTCTGTATAATGGTCAAATATTATGTTATCATCAAAACATTCACACCTCCCTCACCCTCCATCAAGGAATAAAGTAAACAAGGAATAAAGTAAACAAGGACCAAGATGGCGCACACCGACACTTTATGAACCTGTCATAAAAATGTATATATTTTAATAAATACCACACCTTTCCTGTTTCGATGGCCTTGCGAACTGCAGCGCGAGTCATTTTCGGCTCAAAGGCTGCTTCCACCACGTTTTTTTGGTCACCAGTCATACCCTTCATTACAGAGTTCTTCAACATGTCCACAACGTCCACATTTGTAATTAGATGCTAAACAGAATGAGAATAATTGAGTTACAGCAATGCATTTATACCAGCAAACACTTTGTAATTTATTTTATATTTTGTTTAACGACGCACTCAACACATTATATTACGGTTATATCGGTGTCGGACATATGGTTATGTCGAGAGAAAAAACCCAGTGGTTAGCTGACGGGGATCAATCCTAGACCGACTGCGCATCAGGCAGGCACTGTACCACTGGACTATGCTGCCCGCTAGCAAACACTTTGTATTCAGAATCACATCAAGATTTAGCTAGGCAAATTTATGGCTAGCTCTGGCACTTGCCAAATTCGGCAATTGCAAATTTCGAAAACAATTGATGAATTTGATTTTAATTTGGCGAAATAATTTTGTGACAAAATAACTAGGTTTCTGCCATTTGCTAAGTTTCATAGATAATTTGGCAAACGTTTCTGTGGACCCAGAGATATCCCTGAAATTTCAGAGATCATGTACCACACAATTCTAAAACATTAAATAGTACTGCTACTCAATCTTCAACTGATAACCAACTGTCGCTAATCAAAATTTTAACAAAGTGCCCACAGTATACATCATTATTAAAATTATTTTGGATTCACTCTTCATTAATTTTATGCAAACAAAATTTAAACAATCAATGTGGTTATCTTCAAATAATTTTAATTAAGTAAACAAATGGTTTCTACATTAATGAATAACATGAATATATCCTGGAGAATATTTATATAATTATTTTTTAAACTACATAGTTATTTTCATTCAATTTTGCTTGCTTAAAAAATGGATTTTAACCAACATATAACTCACAATTATCATTATATATATATATTATTATATATCAATATATTTAGAGAATAACTAACGAGCCATGAAGAATTATGAATTATCTGTCCGGAGTGAATGAATGTTGTAAACCTGAAGCCTTTGGCGAGGATTTTACAACATTCCATAACAAGGGAAATAATCTGTAACTCCTTGTAGCGAGTAGGTTATTCTCTTTATTACCCAGCGTCAGTTTTAACTGAATTTTAATGTAAAAAAAATTCTGCAGTCTACAACAAAGCCATCAGCCATTACGTATGTTAATAAGGACTAATCGTTGATTTCCTGCAAAATGTGAATGATCCGTATGAATTTGTATTGGGTAAATCCCTTTTTCTCCCCCATCAAAACGTGATATACACCCAATTAAAAACCCCACTTTTACTGAAAATGAAAAATGGATATATCACGTTTTGTACCTGAACTCTTCATATATATATGACTGAGTATGACAATATTTAAAAGCAGAATGAGACGTACATGAAGAATATTTTTCACATTAGTTGCAGTCAGACCCCTTGCTTCCGCATTCTTTTCCAGTTTATCGTCAATACTGTTGTCAGGGACTATCTCTTCATCAATCCGCAGGTTATCAGTGGAGTCGGAATCGCTCTCGACACTAGTGGAACATTCAGGTTTCTTTGCCCTTCGCTCTGTCGAGTCAAACTCTTCAAGCTTTCTCTTGACAGGTTTTCTACAAAATCAAATTATATCAAATACATGATATAATATGCAAATGAAACATTTAAAGTTCAAGTCTGTTTTGTTTAACAATATCACTAAATTCATTAATCATCGGCTATTGCATGTCAGACATTTAGTAAATGCAACAACGGATATTTTATATACCTATATACTTTTTTACAGACAGAAAAGCAGCACGACCTTTGACCAGTTGTGTGCACTGGATGGAAATTGGAATGAGAAAAACCCAATCAGCTGAATGGATCCACCATGGCCGGTTCGATCCTGCGAAGCAAGCACCTGAAGTAAGCACTCAACAGACTGAGCTAAATCCCATTTGTGCACACCCATGCAACGGACCTATTTGAAAACCCTATTTAGCAGGTGATTATGAAGTAAAGTATATTACATTAAGGTGAAATTTTTAAAAAATATCAATAACTATCGGTAACCAACAAGAATGTACATGTACATACAACTTATTTTTTCGGTTTGTTCAAGTCTCTTTATGTTTCTCGTTTTCTGAAATATATGTACACGTTTATCCAACAGCAAATTATTTTGGCAAATAAGAGGGCTAGGCCATTTTGCTTTGACCGATGGAGATTTTTTGATGGCATTATGGCAAAAAATAGCTTTTTATGTTACGCCACTAGAACCTTATGATCGACTATTGGACGTCAAACGTATGGTCATTCTGACATTATTTTTGTTAGAGGAAACCCGATGTCACCACATAGGCTACTCTTTTACGACTGGCAGCAAGGGATCTTTTATTTGCACTTACCACAGGCAGGATAGCAGGATGGCCTTTGCTGAACCAGGTATGGATCACTGGTCAGTGCAAGTGGTTTACACCTACCCACTGAGCCTTGCTGAGCACTCACTCAGGGTTTGGAGTCGGTATCTTGATTAAAAATCCTAGGTGTCAACTGGGATCCGAACCCAGTACCTACCAGCCTGTAGACTGATGGACTAACCACGACGCCACCGAGGCAGGTCTCATGGCAAAAAAGACAAACTTCAACTAGTTTATTAATCTAACACACAGAATTCGAAACTAGCAAAAACAATATGGTGGCCCAAAACATAATAATAGATGTTGGCAAATAAAGGTAAGGAAACCATAAGCAAGATTTTAATGTGGAATACAAAATTAATATTAATAGTGGCTCATATTATTGTTAGACATGTACATGTAGCTCTAATGAAGATAGCACCATTATTTTTTAATATTTAAGTTGCCCAAGCGGGACATTGGTCACAATTGGCTATCTGGCCATTGGCCATTTTGAGCCCTGACCAACAGCACCCATTCAAAATAAATAGTAGTAGGTGTGAAGTTTCATATTTTTAAAAACATAATAAAATAACTTTATATATTGTGTTTGCGTATGATCAGATGACCAATTACATGTACTAACGTGAAAAATAAAGAGGGACCATTTTGACAGTAAGGTTTTGTTTAATTTTCAAGCACTGGAGCATATGTTTTGGGCATTGCAGCAATTTGCTGTATGGCCACCATTAAACATGACACTTGCAACAGTTAAGAAAACAAAACATCAATCATTTTCACCTATGTTTACAACAGCATAACACATACAGACCTGTACAAATGCATACATGTACAATTACCTTAAATATTAATAAAGATCCCATGCTACTAATGGAAAATTGTAACTGGTTTCCTCTCATAAACTTATACAGTGGCTGATTATTAATAAATCAATGTTCTCTAGTGGTATTATTAACCATAACAAACAAAGTTTAGAATATTTAAGGTCATTGTACATGCATATAAGGTTTATATGGATTCACCTACCAACAGAAAGGATAGCACATACCACGGCCTGTGATATACCAGTCATGATGCACTGGCTGTAACAATAAATATTCTAATGGGATTGATCCTAGACCGACCACACATCAAGACTGGGCTTTACCACTGACCTAGATCCCATTCATTGACCTATTTATAAATAAACACATGTGTACAATGTTTATAAACATAAAAATTACCTTATTCTTCCGCCAAGTTTTCCTTTCTTTGGAGTCTGCTGTCTCCTTCCTCCTGGCTTAAGCTTAGGATCTGCATCCTCGGCTTTCTTACACCCCGACTGGTGAATGGATGTGTTCAGGTGTGAACTTTCACTGTTCAGAATGAGCAACTGTTCGTTGATGAAAGCATTGTTCTTCTCAACGTCAGATGTCGGGCTCGTGTCGGAGAAGATGTCTTCGGACATCTCTCGTCTACGCACCTTTACTTCCTGGTTGTTCCCATCTTCCCCGGATTCCATACTCTCGACCGACTCCAGACACACATCGCTACTGTCGGACGAGGTTTTTGTTTTAGTCTTAGTGACAGTCGTTATACAGGTATCACTTTCCAATGCTGAAAACTGATCAGACTCTGTGGTACAACCCACTCCAGCAGAACACTTATTTTCTAATGTCAAACGTTGGTCTGACTCATTTCTGTCAGCAGGGTAAACCACATCCTCAGGTGTATCATTCATCATGTGAACCACATCTGCAGGCAATTCATCCATCATGTGTTCAGTCAACACAGATGTCTCACAGACACTGTCCAGTTTATCAGCACTGTGTGATGACACTGTGTCATGTCTGGTAATATTGTCACGGTGAACTGAGAAACGTTTGCTCATAATTAAGTTCCTATACCCACTAGCAGGTGAGGTCATACGTTCACAATGAATTGGAGAAGTGTTACATGTTGCCAAGTTCCTGAACTGACCATCACCATCTCGTCTGGTGGTAATATTTCTACCATGAATGGGTGAACTGCTGCATATTGTTGATTTTTTACACTGATCATCATTTTCGTCATCAGCAGAAATCACAGTCCTTCCTTCATATTTTTCTACTTCCACTTCCTGCTTGTCCTCAACATATCCAATTGGTTTATCAATGTGTGAAGTATCATCAAAACTTACTGGACCCTCAGTATCATCATGATCATGGATTTCAACCATGCATGATGTTTGTTCTTCCGCAGAAACACAAACATACCCTGCTGCCTTAGCTGTAAGCCCACCAGTCTTAGCTGAAGGTCCACCAGTTTTAAATGTAGGTCCATCAGGCCTATTTACAAGTCTATCAGCCTTTGCTGTAAGTTCCATGGTCTCCGCTGTAAGCCCACCAGTCTTAGCTGAAGGTCCACCAGTTTTAAATGTAGGTCCATCAGGCCTATTTACAAGTCTATCAGCCTTTGCTGTAAGTTCCATGGTCTCCTCAGTAAGCCCACCAGTGTTAGCTGAAGGTCCACCAGTCTTAAATGTAGGTCCATCAGGCCTATTTACAAGTCTATCAGCCTTTGTTGTTAGTCCATCCGGTTTAGTTACAGATCCACCAGTCTTTGCTGTAGATACATCAACCTCAGCTTCAAATCCATCAGGTTTAGTTAAAGGTTCACAGGCCTTAGCTGCTGATCTGTCATCCTCAGATGGCTCATGAGACATATACTTCTCTTTTGTTACATTAACATCATCCACTACAACCCGTTTACTAGACTGATCTTTATTCTTAACACTTATAGTACTAGTCCTCTCTGGTTCGTCCGATGGACTGACCACTTTCTTCTTGAGGCACAGGCCTGTATGGTCCTGACTGAATCCAAGCCTCGACTTCAAGTCATCAGCTGCTGTCTGATCAGCAGATGGGTCATCATCATCAATGGCTTCAACATCCACAAAATCCACATCCATACAGTCTTCTTCACTAGCAACACCAGCTACATCCTTACTGTGACTGTTCCCAGCAATGTCAGCACCTGTTGGTACTTCACTACTTCTGTTATGTACTGCCAGTACATCACTACTTCTGCTGCATACTGCCAGTACATCACTACTGCTATGTGATGCTACCACATCGCTACTGCTTCTATGTACTGGTTCTGGAGCACTAACATCTGCACTTGATTCACTGCAGAAGCTATGAGCCGATTCCGACCTATGCGAATCATCAGCATCTGTTACCGATTCACTACCACTGGTGCCATAGAATGATCCCCTCCTGTGTGAATGGCCTTCAGAATCAGACGTGATAATCCGCACATCGATGACAAAATCAATGTCACTGGAACTGTACGTAAGGTCATCATTGTCGTCTTCTGTCTCCTCGTTCTTTGTGGAACATGCATCACTTGCCAACACATCCACTGCTGACAAGTCCTGTTCTCTTACTTGATCTTCATCCATCCTGAATGCAGCTACATGTGCAAGTGTAAGAAATCCACACTGAAACAGTCATACACTAGTTGCATGTAATCACAATGATACCGTGGCAGACAATTTTATTGTTTTTAAATGTACATGTACATGTAGACAGGTTAGTTGCATGTGATCACAATGTTATCATGGCAGTTGACAGAGTACAACAAACTGACAAATATAAAGTATACATGTATGGAATTAATTTTCTTATAAATATGTATACAGTCTTGTAGATATGTGCACAGAGAGCATCTTCCTTTAAACATGCTTAGCAGAAAGTGAGACAAATGATTACAAGGCACAGCAGCTCCACAAAACTGATGTAACCTTTTAGAGCTATGGCCGAGAGTCGAGACCTATAATTTGTACATTTACAGGTCAATATGCATGAGTATCATTGTATTGATTGAGCTTAAGGTTAGCAAATCAGCACTGCAGTAGATTTAATATCTGAAAATAAAAAACATGTGATGGTGTATTATTCTGTCCAAACTTTAAAGATCACGCAATTCGTTACAGAAGTTGCTGATTGAACTTCAATGAAAGTTGAAACAAAACAATGTCTATTCTTAACATTTTAATCTAGCAGTTCTAAGACTACTTGCATTGAAATAAAATGTTACTCTCAATGTCTATACATAGAAACAAAAATCAATTACAATTATTATTTTTAATGTTTTTACAATATCAAATTTAATAATGGTCATCCTAATATCAATAGGCATGTACATGTATGTAGGTAGCACTAATTTTTTTTATCCAAATACTGCACTGTGTTTTTTTCTTTCTTGAAATCGAATTAGGTGGCAAAAAATGTTGACTTTGACTTCTCACTCAAGCTTGTGAAAACTGAAATGGACTATCAGAAGGCACAGCTAGTGTGTATTTCAGGCATTTTGAAGACAAAATGGAAATTTAAAAAAAGTAACTTGTAAATTCTGTTAGCTGGTAATCCCAACCAAAGAATTGCCATGTTTATTTAGATTATATCATGTAACAAGGTCTGATGTCACTTTTAAAGGAGTTCTCATGCAAATCTACAATAAATTAACATAAAATCATAAAAATTAAATGATTTGGCCTTGTTGATCTGACATGTGCCACATACCAACAGTTAATTCAACTTCCTCCATTTCGTCAATTTCTACAAGTCAAGTGGACCTGGTATGGTAATTTTAAGGAATATACAAAAACGACTTAGTAAAATTAATAGTTTTCGGGATATGTAAAGTTTTGTATTTAGATACATGTACTTACCAATGGGAGCAGGTCAACTCGTCACTAAACTAACTCACCCCAGTGAATTTTTAATCGTGGCTAGTAAATGTTCAAAATCACTGATCCCATGGCTAGTGGATTTTATAAAAATTCTAGAAGTCCTGGCCTGATCATTCCTTTAAGGATATAAGGGGCAAACTCACATCGTTAAAATAGGCTTGGCAGTTCATTTTATCTGATTATTGGACCTCCCCAATATAAAACCATTTTATCAGTGGTTATAATGGGTACCAGACATTTCCCTCTCCCCCCCACCCCCGTCAGTTCACCTGCAAATATTTGTCAGTTCGTCCCCAACTTTTAGTCAGTTCACTCCCAATGATTTGTTACTTTTGAAGGGGAGGGGTTGTTGTCCTTCCACAATTTGGGCTGATCACGAATCATGAGAACTCTAATAAGGGGTTATATATTTTTTTTTAGATGTAATTAAACGTAGGGTGCTGAATAAGCGTAGATCTATACTGATATTTGTTTTCACAATTTCACAAACCACATCATCAACTTTCATTAAAACATCCATTCCTAACAGATGTGATCTGTTTTAAGAAGAAAGAAATAAAACAATGGATAATCAGCTACTGAACTTTGATACTAATTATGCATCTTCTGATAACACCTAACAGGGCTTTGAACAGCAATTCGATATGGTCTCTTCCACTCCATTGAGCATTATTCTAATTGAGGGATTATTGCATGGGTTCTTTTGGCCATTAACTGGTAACCATGAACATGAAAAAAGATGATTGTCTTCTAAAAACGCCATGTCTAGGGGCAAACTAAGGTCGACGACAGTCATTTTTCGCACCCTTGTTTTGGCTTCGTATACAGTAAATAAAGCATATCCAATGGTAATTTTTTGATATGATACATTTGACAAAAGGTACTTTTTATTTCTTTCATCTTTTGAAACTTTAAATTAATATTTTGTCCAGAATTGTGAATAATAACAAAATACCAACCTGTAAACAACGTTGTCTGCTTGTTATAGAAATTTGACAGGGGTCAAGGTTAGTAGACCAGTTTTTATTTTAATGTGGCAAAGCATTGTAATAATATAGCTAATTTTTAAAGGGACATACCCTAGTTTCAATTCATGAAGATTGAAATTAAGTTTAGTTTAATTTACAAGCCTGTAATACATTTTGATAAAGTTACAATTGAGTGAAACATGAGTCTTTGACTTTGAAATGGTGAAATACCCTCTAAAATAGAATAAAACTCGACTACATAACTGTTACCTCTCAGAGGCACGTGCCTTTTTAAAAATATGAGAAATGCATTTTGTGATATTATAAAACACCAGTATGACCAAAAACACTTCAAATGTACGGAAATGGATACTTTAAACAATAAAATGTAAGTAAAGTATGATTTCAGTTATCAAAAAAACGCCTCTAATAGTCAAAACTATGTCTGACTCTTAGTGTTTAAAAAGTAGGGAATGTCCCTTTAATTTGAATGACGTCAGTATTCCAAGACGTCACTTTGAGTTGCCTTACAATAACCATACACTGGGTACGTGATGTTTCAGTTTTAAGAATGCTGGAAAAATTCCAGTGCAAACTTGCTATTGAATTTTTTTGGTTTGAACATTACTAATGCATCTGAAAGTTTTTGAAGAAAATCTTGTGATTAAAAAATTGTACCTTTTATGAAATATGGATTTCAAGTGAAATTATGGTTAGATATGCTATATTTATTGTGTACGAACCCAAAACAAGGGTGCAAAAAGTGACTGTCATCAACCTTAGTACCTTTGTGGGGGCAAACTGGTATATGTATGCACTTGCGGGAGAACTGACATCCTATTTGGGGGCGAACTGACAGGGGGTAAACAGATCTGGGGGCAAATCATCATGGATTGTTATAATAGCAGAGTTTCAGTGTAATATTAATAAATAAAATGACATCAAAGTTTTTAGATTCATCACACAATTAACTAAATTATTTATGGACTTTAAAGTTTGGGGCAAGTTGTCAAAACACTCAGCACTGTGGACAGTTGACTAAATACTGGGATCAGTTGTCAAAACACTCAGCACTGTGGACAGTTGACTAAATACTGGGATCAGTTGGTTTTGGGGCTGATCTTACTAAATAAGTTACTTACAGTCTAATCTGTATTGTTAATGGAAATCTTCCAAAATTGTGAAGAAAAACCTGATAAATGTCGTGAAATTAACAACAAGCAGATGATAACAAATCGGATGTTGATTACACAAACCATGCATGAGACAACAAACCGAACAGAGTTGAAGCATAACGCAGTTTGGGACGATGACTATATATACACCCAAACTATACATGTATGTAAGACTTCAAAGTTGACTTGCTCAGCACTGACAGTAGTTAGTTGCTGCTTTTATTTTAACCTATCAATGTATCATAATCATTGCTTACAGTCCTAGGGCCTATCATGTGACAGCTATGTTTCTCTAACTCTAGACCATGTGTCAATGCAACAACATGCAAAACCAAAATAGCAGTAATTTAGGATGCGCACAGGCTTCATTGATTAATTTTTTAAAAACAAATTCTCATTCCTAAGGAAATTCCTTTCAACCTTTGCCCAAGACCAAGTCACAAGTGCCAGAGTATTTTTTGCTTTACCTGAAGCGTTAAAATAAGTTAACGTTACTGTAAGGTATTGTGTTGAGCTTTATATATTATTCAATAAACTATGACTGACAGTGTCCAGGAAGCTATCTGTCATGTTTGGTTTAATAATGCAGAGTCATAAATTACCGCAAATACAATGCAATACAACTCAGACATTCTGCTTACCTTTTTAAAGCGCCATTTTTGTTATTTGTTTTATGTGATTTCTCCCGCGGCAACGCAGAGCACTTACTTTACAATATTACCTAGGCAAATGAAACCCAAAGCTGTCAACTATTGTTGGAAATCGGTTATAATTCGATCATCGATGATAGGTTATAATCGATTTGCAACTGCCGATCAACTTTCTATTATGCAATCAATTACAATTATGTCAATTTAAAACAGAATTAAATTATTACAACGTACTACCGTAAATCCTATAGTATTAGTAAACCCAGCAATGAACGTCGTTTTCTTACACTGTTCACTATAATAACCGCAGGTGCGGATTAAAGAGGATGTCACAGGGGTCCCTGAGTCTGTGATCTCTCCTTTAGAGTATGTTACGGGTCACAAGCCTGCTGTGACCTTTAAATAGTGTATATTCATGTTGCACAGTAGCTATATAATATTATATTACATTAAAACAAACACTGTACCTACCTTATTCAACACTTAGCAATATCCATAAAGGCCAGGAGGTGCGCATTCCAATGGTATTTTGACATTTTAACTTAAATTATGAAAACTGCCGAGAACGCTACCCTGAAAATGTAGCTAAGCAATCCTTTGACGTGACGTCAACAATGCTTTGACGTTTTAATTAATTAATATGCTTATTAATGCCAAAGCGACAGTACGTACATTCCTCTGAATATAGTTTTATTTTAGAAATGTGCAAACAGGATCGTTGTTTGACATTTATAAACATATATATTAAGTGTATATAAATGTAAAATATCCGTGCATGGACCTAACACTACCTAATGATTATTTTCTTTACATGTTGAGAGGATATATATCAATAGAGGTAAGTGTGTAATTGTTCGTTCGTTTGTTTGTTCGTTCGTTCTTTTGTTTGTTTATTAAGACCGACGAAGTACTGCAACCATGGATCCAAGAGGAAGGTGTTGGAAGTGCACCCACACCCCACCTAAATTTGAAACATTGCGAAAAATCCGATGTTTAGTATTTGTACATATTACATTTATTGGTTATTAGCGGGAAACATGTTTACAATAGTCAGCTGGATATTTCTGTTGAAGATTTAACCATATATTTAATACAGTAACATGTTAGTGTACTTTTGCAGGGGGAGGTCGAGGTGTCTGAATGTTGCGAGGGGAGGGGGGTCGAGGTGTCTAAAATGTTGCAGGGGGAGGTTGAGGTGTCTCGCGAAGCCTGACACCGCGAGCGCCGCATGCGCGAAATCCGTAGCGTGGGGTCTGGTGAGCCCTCCTCCCGAAAATATTGAAAAATCGACCTCTTCTAAGGCTATTCTGTATATAGGAATGTAAAAAATCGGGATATGATTTTTTTTCTTCGCCTTGAGCGGGAGGTCGACCCCCACCCCCTGCGCCTGTAGTCCAGACCAGTATTTGATCACTGTATGGGAGCGACACCGGATATTGGTACTAAGCGAAGCGATAGAAATGTGTTAGA
>JAECMU010081096.1:13126-26331 GCA_016106625.1 Dracogyra subfuscus
GTGTGTTTGTGTACGTATGTGTGTTTGTGTGTGTGTGTGTGTGTATGTGTGTGTGTCTGTATGTGTGTGTGTGTGTAGTCCAGATAGTTATATACATACATACATACATGCGTTGAAGGCTGTGGCTAGTACAGTCCTTAGTCTAATGGAAAAATGCATATAAAAGATCCCCTTCTTCTTATTCTGTAGGAGTAGCTAATATAGGAAGAGCAGGTTTCCTTTCTCTTTTTCACACTTTCGACCAGGTGTTGGTTTGTTAAGACACCAAATAGCCATAGTTGAAAATGTGATGTTAAATATTCCTTTCCTTCCTAAAAGTATACAGTATTATCAGTCCCCTACCAGTCCAACCGGAGGGGTCTGTAGGTTTTGTCTTCATCCTTCCATCAGTCTGACTGTCTGTCTCATTTTTGACAAATTTATGTATGACCCTTCAAAGGACATTCCTGAGTTTGCTGCAATTTTAAATATGTTATCGACATATAGACATTTTAACAATTGTAATTACATATTAAATAATTTTTTCTGCATAAAATATTAGTGGCTGTTAAACGTGTTTTTAGTCGTTCTAATATTTGTACTAGGTTAAATATCATTTTATTTCCTAAAATAAATTGTTTGTATGTACGAAATTATTTGAAGACAAGATCCAGTTTGGGCTTTTTACAAATAATAAGATGACCAAAAACACAATGAATATACAGACACTAATATTCTAAAATAACAAATTATATTTAATATTCAATTTTAATCATAGAAATGTTTGATTAGTTGGAAACATCTTACAATGCAGCAAACTCGGGAATGTCCCTTTAAACTTAGTAGATAAGAAAATGTGTTGGGCCTGGTAGGGAACATGTATTGCTTTAGAAGTAACCTGAGAATGCTTGTTTTATATCTCTTTTAAAATCTTTTATTTTACCTTTTTTTGACACCCAATACCTTATGTTGGTTTTTGCGTGCAGGAGTGTCATTAAACATTCATTCATTGATTAATGCATTTCTATTTAACAGGCCTCCTCGAAGATGGCTGCAAGAAGTCACGGTCATACATGTTGCTGTCCCGCATGCAGCCAACGTCTCGTGCCGATGATGCTGAAATAGAGGAGGAAGACTTGCCGCCTGAAGACACCAGAGAGGCCGGAGACAAGGAGGAAGAGTTGTCCGTGGTCTCCCACTCCAACCAGTCACAGCTATCCTACAAGCCCATGTCTCCCAAAGCAGAGCCTTTACCCGCAGGCCTGGCTCTTGCCAGAGAGCAGCCAATGATAAACGGATCGGGGACACCGTCGCGGAAAACTCCTCTGTCAGGTCGAGACAGCCGTTCAGGAAAGCAGTCTTCCCGGCCAGTGTCAGAAAAGTCCCAGCCCTCGTCTGTGTCTGGTACGTCCAGAGGCACAGAGGGCCAGGCACAGAATGTTGAAAGCACAAATGATGATGTCAGCCACGAGGGTCATACAAAGATCACTAACGCGGGTCTGGACAATCGGGGTAACGAACCAGAGAGCGAGAAGCATGGCCGACAAGGGGAGGATGAGAGGGGAGATGAGAAGCTGTTCTCACAGGAGACACTGAACAAAACCGGTCTCGACACGTCGGAGGAGATGGACCCATCAGTCCCAGATGACAGCAGAGTGTTTGACTCATCACAGGACCAGATAGAAGAGTCCAAATCATTATCCCTTTCCTCGCCCAAGGAAGGTCCTCCCTCAGCAAGGCAAGCTGCAAAGGAATCCTCACAGACGTCTTTGCGTCTGGTGAAGAAAGAGCCGTCGCAGACCTCATTGAAGGGAGGACAGAAGTTGGGATCACAAGCTTCCATCGACGAAACACCTAGATCTGCTGTTTCCCAGAAAACAAAATCTCAAAGGTCTCTAGGAGTCTCGGAACCTAGATCCCCACATCCAGGTGTAAAGAGGGAAGGATCGCAGTTGTCCGTCGGTGGATTGAAGAGAGAACCGTCACAGAGTTCTATTACTGGAACAAAGAGAACACCATCACAGAGTTCTTTTACTGGAACAAAGAGAGCACCATCACAATCTTCTTTTACTGGACTGAAAAGAGAACCATCACAATCTTCTGTAACTGGAATAAAAAGGGAACCATCACAATCTTCTTTTACTGGACTGAAAAGGGAACCATCACAATCTTCTGTGACTGGAATAAAAAGGGAACCATCACAGACTTCTGTGACTGGACAAAAAGGAGAAGCATCACACGGCGCAGGCACCTTGCAGTCACAAACATCTGTACGGTCAGCAACATCTGGTACAGACCTTCCAAAACCAAAGGCAGGAGCAGACACCTCGAATGAAGGAGCTGATGCTATCCAGACGGTGACAAGCACAACACATGATGTATCTCGGGGAGATGACGTTGAAGATGCACACTAGGCACAGAAGAAAGATCCTCAGCCATTCAATTGAGATTTATGATGATTTCATACCAGTTTTATTATTTAAAACAACATTTGGTGGTATTTTCGTTCACATGTATTAAAATATCTTTATCATATCCCTGTGACTTTGAAGATGCGCACTAGGCACAGAAGAAAGATCCTCAGCCATAGATTGAGATTTATGATGGCTTCATAGCAGGGTTTTTTGTTTTTAGTGGTATTGTCATTCACATGCTGTTAAAATGTATGGAGATATCTTTATTATGTCCCTATGACTTTGAAGATGCACAGAAGATACAGACGAAAGATCCTCAGCCATAGATTGAGATATTTGATGGCTTCATAACAGGTGTTTTTTGTTTTTGGTGGTATTTTCATTCACATGCTGTTACAAATGTATTGATATATCTTTATTATAACCCTGTGAACTATATAATACATGAGACTGTTTTATTCATTTGTATGTGACTGTCAAAGATGGTTGTTTGTCAGTGTATAATTGACATTTAAACTGTCCCAACTTTGGACAAGAAGCAGAAAGCTTCTACAGTTTGCCACACAATGATGTCCAATCCTTTATTGTCTCCCTTGCTTGTGCTATGTTTCAGTTATTTATTTGAAGTGTGTGAAAATGAGAGAACAATATTTACTTTTAACTGTGATATTCTTATGATATTCAGTTGTGTGTGTATGTGTGTGTGTGTATATGTGTGTGTACGTGTGTCTCTGTGTGTATGTTGTGTGTGTGTGTGTTGGTGTGTGTATGTACACATGCCTGCTTGTATGTGTACATGTAATTTCCGTCCAAAATAATTTAAAGTCAAAATAACTTGTATTTGCATTCCAGTATTATTTTAATGTATTTTGATTCATTGTCTATGAAACAAACAATATCTCGTCTAAAACCACATAATTAAGACTTTCTTCAGATCATGTTTTTCATGATGTCAAAAATGTATCTTATTAGGTATCATTTATTTTGTTACTCCATGGTTTTAGAGAGATACAAAAATATATATGTATATGTATTTAAAATGTCTTTGCATCCAGTCCATGCCAGTGGCGTAACTGTGGGGGCTGGGGGGCCAGTGCCCCCCATTCACACCATATGCCCCACATTGGCCCCCACATTTGACCTTTGATTGTACACAATAAATACACCATTGCCTCCACCCCCCGACGAAGGTCTTGCCCCCCTTTGCCCCCCCCCCCCCTCCAAAAAAAAAACAACAACTTTTTTTTAAATAATAAAGACTCAGTTACGCCACTGGTCCATGCCAAATTCATCTTTAATTATAATGAGTATTATTTTCTACACTTTCATTTAATATGTTTAAACATTTATGTAATAACACTTTGAATAACTCTCAAGTACTTTAATACATGTATATATTATTATTGTTGTTTCATTTATATTTGTTAATTGTACGCGTTTTCGTAAAATAATATATTCACGTGGATGAAGTTCTTGCTTCAAATACACTAGTGTCTGAAAAATTAATAAGAGGGGGCCTCGTAAATTGATAGCTTGAGCCCAATCCTTTTGTATATTGTATACAACGCATTTGTTTCAGTCAATAATAAACTGGAAAAAACCAAACTATTTCACAGCAGTGTACAAGTTTTTTATAAAATGAAACAGTTATCTTCTACAGACGTGTAAAGCTAGTAACAATACTAAAAGTAATATATTATTTTCTTTCTACCCGACGAAGATATACCTATTTGGTTAAAAACACACAAACAAATAATGAAAGGAAAAAAGGATAAACTGTTTTAATATATTTTCTGCAAACAGTATTGTTTTCATATTCATGTTCATAACACGTCACGTCATTATTAATTGCATTAGTATGTTATTCCGTATCTGTGATACATTGCAATTGTTTTACTGAGAGCTCAATCATAATAAATGCTTGGTAAATACTATTCTGATATTTTCTCTTGTTTTGTTCCTTATTATAAAAAACAAAGTTTGTTTTGTTTAACGACACCACTGGAGCACATCGATTAATTAATCATCCGCTATTGGGTGTCAGACGTAATTCTGACTCATCATCAGAGGAAAGTCGCTAAAAAAAATGTCTAATGCAGCAAGGAATCTTTTTATATGCACTTTCCCACAGCCAAAAAAAACAAACACATACTACGGCGTTTGTCCAGTTTGGTGCACTGGTTGGAACGAGAGAAAAAATTCAGTCAGCTGAATGGGTCCACCGAGGTGGTTCGATCCTGCGGCGCAAGCACCTTAAGTGGACACTCGACGCACTCAACCGACTGAGCTAAATCCTGCCCTTGTTTTTAAAGTCGCACAGATTTGTCTCCCCTCTCCCCTCTTTGTAATGACCTATCTCAGGTCTGTGGGCTGACATTTCCTAGGGGTGGTGTGCGGAGGGGAAAAATACAAAAGAAACCAAGAGGAGTCAACAGGAGCGAGGTTTAGCCTAATTATAAACTGCTTGTTTATGCGTGGTCGTTTTAGGATCGATTCCCGTCGGTGAGCCCATTGGACTTGCCCATGCCAGCCAGTGTTCCACAACTGGTGTAACAAAGGCCATGGTATATACTATCCTGTTTGTGGGATGCTGTTTTATAAAATATCCCTTGCTGTTAATTAAAGAGAGTAGTCCATGGAGTGGTGGCATCGGGTTTCCTATCTGATTAGCTGTGTGGTCCTTAACCGCATGTCCGACTTCATATAACCATTATTAAAATGTGGTAAATAGAATTCGTCATGAATATTGTTTAATATGAGAAATACCAACCTCAGCATGTTATTCTATATTTGCTTCACGAGAGGCTCAGCAAATACAAATTAACAAAGCCTTGGTTGATATTTCCCATATTATAAAAATACTCGTGACGAATCCACTCCCTCTCCCCTCCCCCATATATCACTTTGTCTCTCTCTCTCTCTCTCTCTCTCTCTCTCTCTCTCTCTCTCTCTCTCTCTCTCTCTCTCTCTCTCTCTCTCTCTCTCTCTCTCTCTCTCTCTCTCTAGTTCAATAAACCAGTAGAAAGATGTTAGAAAGCCGTGCTAGAAAAAAACAGTCTAGATGGTAATGCGCCTTTTTCATTGGTTAATAATTGGTTGTTTAGGAGGTTGCTATCTGTTCATTACGTCATTCCACTATCAACGGTAGCACTTGACGTCACGTAATATGTAACTCTGCATGCATTCCCAACATTGTCTTTGTAAACATTGTTTAAAATATTTTCTAAATTACATAAATCAATAACAAAACAATGGAGTGCACTGGAAAGCGTTTATTAAAAACTGATTTTTTGGCTACTGGATTTTAAATTCAAATTGATTATACAGACACGTTATTTGCTATCATCAAGATTCCATAAGTCGTTAATTAGGACAGGCATAACCGCTACTCTCTTTTACGAGACAGTTAAACACACAATTTTTGTTCACTCTAAAAGCACTGCAAGTGTGATTTTTTAAATAAGTACAGACATGAGACATCTGGGTGTGAATTTGCATCTGAATTATATTTTCAACAAGTAAAATATTGTATGTTATCCTTTATAATAATACTTCTTTTACCTTCAGGATTCATTGACGTGATGGCTGTTGACAATAGTAAGCCTGCTTTTCTAGTGTCTCCATTAGCGTTATTGATCTTGATCATCAATTTATTTTTACATGATGAATGTGGTAACTGATATGTTGTTCACGTGAAAATAACATCTTTACATCACATTAATAACTGAGCTAAATGTGTATTTCCTTCATGTTAAAGGCGTCATCAAAGTTGGGAGTGCTCTGAATGGGTGTCTAAGAGGTTACAAAGGAAAATAAATGTGGGTTTTTTCTTCATATGCATGTATTTTTGTCTACGATAGTTCTTAATGATAACATATGTTGTGGTTCAAATATTCACGTCAAGTAACTGGGTACGAATAGAACGATTGGTACTTTTTCATTTGTAAGCCTTCTGGCTGGATTTTATAAGTGTCCATCGACCGTTTGGGTTATGGCTGTGGCCTATAGCGGAACAGGTGGCCAGCGTTTCTTGGCTCCTTGACCCCATGTAAGATTAGACAACGTAACAAGATGGGGTCATACAGCCAACAACTGAGATATAAATGTTTTAAATTTTAGAGTGAAAAATTTAATGCATGAAAATATATCTTCGGAATGGTGTATGTCAGTACCAATGAGAAACCCTTAAGTTAGCAATCTTCATTTGGGTTTGAGCAATTTAGCATGCATTTCAGTTGGCAGATGGGATCTGTGTAGTGGACCTTATATTGTGCTGGCATCATGTATATCAGGTTGCTTTTCATAATTGCATAATTAGTTCAATAATATTATTTTTAGCATGTGCAGTACGCACATTTTTCTGACTATATCTTTATGATATAGCATAATTATACAGAAATTATACAATTATACAGATTATACAATTAAACAAATTATTATAATGTCAGTAAGAATAATAAAATATCTTCAATTTGTCAGCTGTTATTTTTAGGAATCCAGAATATCGTCGAATGGTCTTCGTTAATGGGTCTACATTGCGACAATCCAAGCAATCAGAAGAACAGGAAGGCTCATCAAAGAAACTGTAATACGCCCTGAAAAATAATGACAATCACGTGTATAAATAGATTATCTACAATATGAAACGGCGGAAGCAAGTAGATATGAGGGGTGGAGTGATGGGGTGGCTGACTGAGATTGAGGGCGTATAGCGAAGTTTGTTTGGAGGTTCGGGGGGTATAGTCCTCAAACAATTTTGAAAAGTAAAATTCATCTCTGCTTTAAGAATTACTTCCAATTATATTTTTGATTCAGAAATATTGGGGAGGGGAGGAGAGGCTCATGCCCCCAGCCGCCCCTGCTACGCTGTGCCTGAAATGTATTGTTATTTCGTTTTACCTTCTGCTTGCCTGTTTACCTGTTTGCCTGTCTATCTTCCCTTAAGTTCTAAGCAAACATGTATTTTGAAACTAACACAAATTCTGTAACAACAAAACCGTTATCCGCTAGTCCTTAACACTAGTGTATGTACTGCACTGCCTAAAATAATGTTTTAATAACCTTTGTAGGCATTGTATTGCTAATACTCGACAACCACGCCTAAAGTAATAAGTAGCGCATACTGAAAAACCTCAGGGATTATCTCATTCTCAATGTCATATTAATCTGAACGACAAAACCGTAATGCATAATCAGGGCCCAATTTCACAAAACACTGTAAGACTAGTTTTGCACGTAAACATAAATCAATAACCAAACCACAATTCTTATTACTATTATAGTTCAACAAATATAGTTAGAAGAACACATATTTCATTTGCTTAATGTAATTTTCTGTTTGAAAATTATGCCAAACACGTGCAAACGCATGACTGGAAAAACTGCTAGTAGCAGATATAAACTTACGATGTACCGCACAATGCAGTCGAATGTGTATTTGACTAAAATAGTGGTTGATTCCACCAATCTATCTAGTGCCTCACTATACTTATCGATCAAAATTAATAATCTAATTTCAGTACTTTTGTCTGTTTGTTTGTCAGTATGTCTAATTGCTAATCTATCATTGTCCATGTGTCTAAAGATAAACACTATTTTTATTACCTGTCCCAGACTGTATTCCATAGATATCGCTGTGTATGTGAAGAACACCTGCTACAGTGTGTGTTGCTTGGTGGCCGTCTTCTAGTAGCTCCGTGTCACGTCGACGCCGTTTATTGGTTGGGCATTGTAACTGAAATAATTTGGAAATGTATGTACTAATAAATGTATTCATTTTAATTTATTTCCATACTAAATTAATTGTAATTCAATCACATTGTTCTTGGCAGCACTCAAATTAGATACCTTACTCCATCCAGTACACCACGACTAGTATAACAAAGGTTCTGGTATGTGTTATCCTGTCAGTATATTGGTGCATATGATTCCTTTGCTACTAATTGAAAAATGTAGCGGGTTTCCTTTTTAAGACTACGTGTATATGTATAAAATTACCAAAATGTTCGATATCCAATAGCTGATGATTAATAAATTAATGTGCTCAAGTGATGTTGTTAAATACAAGTAAAGAAACATGTATGTTCAATACACAGTGTGTGTGTGTATGTGTGTGTGTGTGTGTGTGTGTGTGTGTGTGTGTGTGTGTGTGTGTGTGTGTGTGTGTGTGTGTGTGTGTATAACTAGTGCCACTGTCACAGATGATTACAGCTTTGAAAAAGAGAAAAATGCATACAAGGTTTACAAAATTGTTTGTGCTCGATCACTAGTTTTATTCAAACAGATGTTAGCAGGCGTAATAAAATTTGAAAACATTTTACAAAATAAAAAAAATAAACATTGCGGCCGGATCACGAAGTCTAATAAAGATCAAACTATACCCTAACTGGAAAGTAAGTTAAAAATTCAAATGTATCACATAATCAGAGTTTATTTTCAACTAAAGGTGTTAATCAAAGATTCTAACATGTTACTGGAATGTTAAGATATTCTGTATTCTGTAAGCAGCTGTCAAACTGATGTTTGTAAGAGAAACGTCGGCGTAATGCCATTACAAGTGACCAATTTTTCAATCCGATTGAAATCAGCTTTATTGGTAATAGTAAATAGTTAAAGACCAGTGGAGATGATTTAATCCGACTGACCAAATTGTATGCTCACAGGAGACCGTACTACTGCTGAATTTTGCTTTAAATTTCTTCATATATATGTAAGGATAACTAATATTGGACAGATGATGATCGATAGGTATTAAAGGTAAAATTAGTGTAATCCGTAGGGTCTATTCCGTCGACCCAGTAGCACCTACCAGCTGACTGCATTACAGTTTATTAAATAAAGCTAGTAAATGGTACATAATTATTAAAATCAAACTGTACACTACATTTTCCATTCCAACCTGTTTGCCACGCTTCGTATATCAAAGACGTGATACGTGCTGTCATGTTACTAGGAAATATAACCGATTCCGAATAGTCAATTTACTGATATATGTATTTATAGTTTTATCCATTTGCTGGATTTATAATTTTAAAATATGTCGTGAAATAAAAGAGCAAGACATGGTCACATCTGTGTGTATTTTATATAACTATGTTGTATTATTTATGTTATGTATTCAGCTGATGAGTTGTAAAACTCAAGGCAAATAAAGAACTTGTCATTTTGAAATCTTTCCCGAAAATGTTGCCATACAGCTCAAAGACTGAAGTATACTAATTCGACTATAACATAGGCTATCGAAAAACAAAGAAACGTGGATATTAATTTAGTTTTCAGAAATGTATTTAACATTATTCTGTCGAATCTCATTAGGTTTTACATCTGTTAAAACTGGCGATGTCTTGTGACCACTGTTGTATTTTAACTAAATTAAGTTTGTAATAAAAAATATTATATCTATTAAAATATTCGTGTTGCTTTTGTTGTTTAATGTAATCAGAATACTTACTTGTGTGAACTTATTTTGGCAGATGTTACCTGAGCAGACCATGACTGAGCACTGAAACTTAATTGTGTCGACAATAGATTTCCCTTTTTTGAATTCAAACACTTTGATCTCTGCCGATACTGGAGCGTCAACACCGTTAAACTTCGTCATTATATCTCGATTTGTTGGACAGCTTTTGCTAAAATAAATTAAGAAAGCGAAATAAGTTTAATTTATATTAATACATTTATTAAATTATTTACAACTGGGACGGATTCTGGATTTTGCTATCAAAATGTTTTTCAATGGTAGGCTCCAGCCAGGACACTGAATATTATTTTGGTCTCCATAATCTAGCACTTATTATGATACAACGTATTTGTTTATATTCAGTGTAGGTTCAAGTACGCAATCTAACATACATTTTTTAGAGAGAGAGAGAGAGAGAGAGAGAGAGAGAGAGAGAGAGAGAGAGAGAGAGAGAGAGAGAGAGAGAGAGAGAGAGTGTGTGTGTGTGTGTGTGTGTGTGTGAAGTAAAAGAGGGAGACTGGGAGAGAGAGGCACCGGCCTCGGTGGCCTAGCGGTTAAGTCACCGGAAAACAGGCTGGTAGGTACTGGGTTCGCAGCCCGGTACCGGCTCCCACCCAGAGCGAGTTTTTAAAGGATTCATTGGGTAGGTGTATGGCCGCTACACCCTCTTTTCTCTTTCACTAACAATAACAACTAACCCACTAATTTCTATTCTGTCCTGGACAGACAGCTCAGATAGCTGAGGTGTGTGCCCAAGACAGGCGTGCGCTATAACACTTGCTCTGAATGTGCACGTTAAACAATACTGAAAAAAAAAGAAAAAAAGAGAGAGGCATGGTGGGAGCGTGTGTGCGTGCATGTTTTTGCTGCAATTAAGCTTATTCCTCTTACATTTACAGAGCATCGTCTGTTCACTATAGCAATCAAGCTAACGTGTGACAAACAGTGTGGATATTATATAGAGAGAGCGAGAAACCTATTGTCATCAAACAGGCCAATCTTACTAACAATGCATCAATATATTGCTTTACATCTACTTCTCTAATAAACACGAACTTTGCTGTATGAATCACAAGTGTGAGAGAAGTCTGCTATCGCCGCAAGGCCGTTCTCTAATATTAATTAGCAACAAAGGAAATGGTACAGGCATCTTTTCATAAACAGGAATTAAATGTCTTGTATTATATATAAAATGCAACATTATGACATGTGTTGTTATCATTTGCATTAAATTAGCCAGTATATTGTTTTTTGATTCAACTTTATACATAATGGTAATTATTACTGTTTTCTCTAAAGGGACATACCCTAGTTTTTACAACATATTTTTCATCATTAGAGCCGTTTATGATCACTAAAATCAAACATTACTTATATTTTATTGTTTAGTTTATCAATTCCCGTACATCCGAAGTGTTTCTGATCATCCTGGTGTTTCTTATACCACATAATGCATTTTTCATATTTTAAAAAACGCACGTGCGTTTGAGAAGTAATGATTATTGAATCGCGTTTTAGTCAATTTTAAAGTATTTCAATGTTACAGACTCTTTTGTATCCATATGTGTTACCAGTTTGTAAATTAACCAAACTTAGTGTATATGCTATGGGTTGAAACTAGGGTTTAGGTGAAAAATATGCCTTAGTGTTTAAAAACTGAGTATGTCCCTTTAATGGCAGATGAAATACTAGGCACTTATTTTGTTAAAGTTATTGCATAAACCTACGATTGGTGTGCATGGCTATTTGTTCACTTTCGATGTTTGCTTTGCTGCCGATCGTTCGGAGTGCAACGACCATCTTTTGTTAATCAAAATATTGAAAATGTGTAAATAACCACGCATACCATGAGCATGTTTATACGGTAACTAACTTGTGCCACATTCCTAGGTTCTGAAGAACGTTAACGACACCAATTTGGGACCAAATTATCGGACAACACCACTTAGACTAGAGCACAATTCTGACACATAGTCATTAGAGGAAATCCGCTACATTTTTCCTAATGCAGCATGGGATATTGTATGTGCCCTTTCCTACAGCACATACCACAGTCTTTGACCATTTGTGATACACTGGTTGGAATGAGAAAGCCCCCAATAACATGAATGGATCCATCTCAGAGCGAGCGCTCAACGAACTGAGCTAAATCCCGCCCCTCCTAAGATGTATGACACCATAAGGAAATTTGGCTCAGCTGAGAGGTGTGGCTTAATTTTAAAACGTTTGCAGTTATATATATATATATTTATTGCACACTTTTGTCAATTGAAAATCAATGTAAGCGTGATATAAGGTAAATTAAATTAGTGACTCTTCAAAATTATTACTATGTTAAAAAGTATATAAATCGTACTCTTCTCTTGTTACTTCTGTCCCCTATAAAAAGGACTGTTTTCATCATCGCCATCATCATCATCATCATCAGTGTTCCGTTTTAAAAAGCAAGGTTGGTATTAATTTCCTCCACTACTGGCATAAGGTTTGTATAATCTTGAAAATGTTGATAATAATTGCGATAGTACCCCAAGTGAATGAAATGAAACTACATTTGTGTACTTATTTTAGCAATATGCCAATAGAATACCTGAGAAGGTTTACACTAAGCGATGTATCCGTTACTGCTGATGCATCACATGAGACTGGTAACAATTTCCAACCAGCATACGAACCATCTACAATATTAAACAAAATCGTAAATATGAACTCTCCATATAATTACGATTAACTCGAATGACTACGATTTAAAAAGTATCGTCTCGGATTTACCATCTCTGCGCGTACTGTAACCTCGCCGTGATGCAGGGGTGTAACATTCTCTTTGAGAATGGCCAATACAACACAAATTGAAGTTTAGAGTAAAATTCAGTATCCGTAAAATTATGTGATATTTATATTTGTATTTTTGCACAGTTCTTTACACTGTTTTTGTTTCAACCGTGAATTTTTATGTTGATGTTGATTATTCCTTTATTTATTTGCATTACCGTAGTTTGACACCCAATAGCCGATGTATTTTTCATGCTGTGGTGTCGTTAAACAGTCATTCATTCTTTTTAAAGAGCATACTTTTTATTACATATATAGAGAATACTAAACGAATTTCAGTTTAATACCATTTTTATGAACGAGTACATTAGAAAATGATATCTAGCGAGCGAAAGCGAGCTAGATACCGTTTTATAATGTACGAGTTCATAAAAATGGTATTAAATTGAAATGAGTTTAGTATTTTATTTATTACTTACCTATAATTACTGCCTAGAATTCATCAAACAAAAGCAAACATTTAGAGCAGCTGTTGTTCGAGTGACAGCATAGACCCCGCCCACAATCGAGGATAATGACCAAGA
>JAECMU010081097.1:0-10169 GCA_016106625.1 Dracogyra subfuscus
TATTTGAGATAACAAGTAAACACACCAAGTGATGTATTTGAGCTAATAAGTAAACACACCATGTGATGTATTTGAGCTAATAAGTAAACACACCAAGTGATGTATTTGAGCTAACAAGTAAACACACCAAGTGATGTATTTGAGCTAATAAGTAAACACACCAAGTGATGTATCTGAGTTAATAAGTAAACACACCAAGTGATGTATTTGAGATAACAAGTAAACACACCATGTAATGTATTTGAGTTGACAAGTAAACAAACCATGTAATGTATTTGAGTTAATAACTGAACACACTGTGTGATGTATTTGATTTAACAAGTTTTGTTTGCAAAACGATGTAAATGCAATAAAAACAATAGCAGATTAATGATGCATGACATATCAGCTAAATTTTGTTCAGTATGAAAGATAAATTGTGTTCAACAAGTCTTGCCGAATTCCCCACTCACAGAGTCATACCTTCATGGGACCAAGACAGAGAACGGTGTATTCAAGAATTCCCCACTCACAGAGTCATACCTTCATGGGACCAAGACAGAGAACGGTGTATTCAAGAATTCCCCACTCACAGAGTCATACCTTCATGGGACCAAGACAGAGAATGGTGTATTCAAGAATTCCCCACTCACAGAGTCATACCTTCATGGGACCAAGACAGAGAACGGTGTATTCAAGAAGACTCACTTGTACTTTCAGGGATCAAAGCTGATATCCTATCATTAACCTGATAATCTCGTCATACAGACAGAACACACAATGTTTATATGAATATCTGTAAACACGAACAGGGGAACATATAATAAATATACACTTTTTATCATGTCACATACAATTACATTCTTACATGGCTGAAGACCGTTGTGTTGCCCTTTTCACAGCAAATGAGCACAACATCCATCACACCGATCTGGCTAACACTGTAGATATGAATATCTGCCCTACCTGTATGATTGCACTTTATACAAGACTAACTAAGCTGAATTAACCTCATACCAGTTGTATTATAGCTGGCTATTATTGTATCATAACACTTTATACAAGACTAACAAAGCTGAATTAACCTCATACCACTTGTATTATAGCTGGCTATTGTTGTATCATAACACTTTATACAAGACTAACAAACCTGAATTAACCTCATACCAATTGTATTATAACTGGCTATTGTCGTATCATAACACTTTATACAAGACTAACAAAGCTGAATTAACCTCATACCAATTGTATTATAGCTGGCTACTGTCGTATCATAACACTTTATACAAGACTAACAAAGCTGAATTAACCTCATACCAACTGTATTATAGCTGGCTACTGTCGTATCATAACACTTTATACAAGACTAACAAAGTTGAATTAACCTCATACTAATGGTATTATAGCTGGCTACTGTCATATCATAACACTTTATACAAGACTAACAAAGCTGAATTAACCTCATACCAATTGTATTATAGCTGGCTACTGTCGTATCATAACACTTTATACAAGACTAACAAAGCTGTATTAACCTCATACCAATTGTATTATAGCTGGCTATTGTCGTATTATAACACTTTATACAAGACTAACAAACCTGAATTAACCTCATACCAATTGTATTATAGCTGGCTATTGTCGTATCATAACACTTTATACAAGACTAACAAAGTTGAATTAACCTCATACCAATTGTATTATAGCTGGCTATTGTCGTGTCATAACACTTTATACAAGACTAACAAAGTTGAATTAACCTCATACCAATTGTATTATAGCTGGCTATTGTCGTATTATAACACTTTATACAAGACTAACAAAGTTGAATTAACCTCATACCAATTGTATTATAGCTGGCTATTGTCGTGTCATAACACTTTATACAAGACTAACAAAGCTGAATTAACCTCATACCAATTGTATTATAGCTGGCTATTGTTGTGTCATAACACTTTATACAAGACTAACAAATGTGAATTAACCAACTGTATTATAGCTGGCTATTGTCATATAATATCACTTTATACAAGACTAACAAAGCTGCATTAACCTCATACCAAAGTACTAGTAGGCGTTGGAACAGACGGAGTAGGAGTTGGGGGTTTATCAAGAGATACAGATAACAGACACTCAATAATGGGGGCATACAGCAAGGGGGGGGGGGCTCTATGGACTGAAGTCTATTACCACATAAGTGTGCAATGTAGTCCACTTGTAATACATAGATTTGATGAAATTGTTGATCCAAGAATAGAACAAATATGACTCGGTGGTTTTCCATTTTTTAAAAAAGAAGCTATTTTCTGTTTCATGTTTTTGTAAATTCTATTTCATTTCCGTTTGAGACTACAAAATGTAATAAACAATTAAAGTAACACAAGTTGTGACAAATTAAAGGGTCCTAAAATTGAATGGCATTGACATTCTATGCTATTTGTCATTAAATCAAAGTAAGCCTAATATTAGTAGCAAAACATCACATCAGGAGCAGTCTAAAATTATAATAACTACATAAAGCATGATTGTCCAACAATTAAGTGCACTGCTTTATTCAACTGGGCTTAGCGTTCACAAAACAGAAACATTTATTTTATCATCTCTTTGACAGTCTAAGGTTGTCTGCAAATTGAAGTATGCACATGACATAGCGAAAATAAAGCAACATTGCAATGTTCAGCCAGCCGGTTTTTGCTAAATGTTTGCAAACATATTTTGACTGGCTAATGTGCAGTGTAAAAATCTGTCTTCCAAGACCAGCGTTAGTGACAAACCACTGGCTAAACTTACTCCTAGAAACAAAATCTGTCTCATCTGCACAGGTGCAACAGACTAAGCAGTAATCCAATCCCAAGTTCAGCCAGCAAATGTTTCACTAACGTTTGAGAAGTATTTGATTGGTTCCCAATGTGACCATTTGGTTTACCGCGAGGTGCATATTCCAGTCTAGCACTTGCCAATAGTACTGCACATGGGTGAATCGTCAGGCTTACAGCATGTGGCAATAATAAAATAGTAAAAAAAAAAAAAAAAAACTTTGCGGAAAATCATAATCCCGTTTCCAAATGTAAATTCCGTTTCATAATAAGAATTAATTCTGTCTGTTTTCTGCGATTGCAGAAAATCACTGGGTCTAGTAAATTAATGTATCAAAACAAAATATATTTTAAGAAAGAAAGAAAGAAATGTTTTATTTAATGATGCATTCAACACATTTTATTTACGGTTATATGGCATCAGACATATGGTTAAGGACCACACAGATTTTGAGAGGAAACCCGCTGTCGCCACTTCATGGACTACTCTTTCCAATTGGCAGAGACCATATGTCTGACGCAATATAACCATAAATAAAATGTGTTGAGTGCGTAAATAAAACATTTCTTTCTTTCATATAAAGCGATCTAGTAACAATGCGTCACAAAATATTTTTGTCATTAAATCACAGTACATGTTAGTAGCGAAAAATTGTATCAGGAGCAAAGATCACAATTACAACAACTACATAAGGCATACTTGTTCAAGAACTGTAAGTACATTGTTTTACTGAAAGGTGCGTTATAAACAGTACTGTACACAGACTAATCAGAGAAAATTAAATTTTCAGGGAAATGATGAATCCAACACCTTTAAAACCTGACAGTTAAAACTAAAAGAAATAGCTGTGTCAGCGTTATTTATAGCCGACTTGAATGAACCAATCAACTAATAACTGTTTGCTGAACACACATCACATGAACATCTGGGGAATACCATTCACACAGGGAAGTATAATTTGATAAGATATAGTTTCACATTCAACACAGCTGGGCCACACATAAAATACATGTAAACTGTGATGCAGAACACAATTATAGAGGACCCATGATGTTAAAAAGCCAGAATTCTGACTGTGTGCTATATCCAGCCTCCACTCCATCCCAATCCAACTGCTAAGAATCATGCAGCCAGTAGATAAAGCATTTTCAACAATATACTCTTACTCATTCAAATATAAATCCACCTCATGTTTTAAAGGCAGCTATTGACCCATGTTAACTCAGTGTCAGCCTGGAGTACTGTCTGTGTATAAACTATATTACATACAGTGCAGTCTCTCTGAGAACAGTCCACAAATAGAACTTATGTAAGAAGTGAGCCTGCCCTATTGATCTGTAGCTGATGTCACCACGTCACACCACCTCATTTTGTTAATGGCTGCTAGTTATTGTCAACTAGTGTATTGATTCCCATGAACCCATGTCAAACACAAGAAATTCATCAACAAGAGTGCTACTTTATAAAAATAAAAAACAGGAAAAAAGTAAGAACCAAAACACTTTTGCCAGTTAACATCTTAGGGTTTTCAGTGTACTGGGTAGGCTAACAGTGGTTTCTCCCACTCCCTCCCACATACAGTAACACCCCCCCCCCCCCCCCCCAATGACAACAAATCCTATTTTGTATTAACGAAAAGAACACAAGTTAAAAATAAATACTGACATGACTGTAAGTTGATTTACACACAGTGACTGTTTTAAGGATGACCGCAGGGTTAAGTAGCCATTTATTTAAAATAAAAAAAATTCCTAACTTATGGCTACCGGTACTGCTTTATACCCATTTTACCTGCTGAACAAAAGTGTTAGTAAGGTACATGATACACCTAGAGCCTATTTCACTAAACATCTCGTAAATTTATGTTTACGTGTAAAACTTATCCCTGTCGTACATCTACCTCTACGTGTACATTTACTCCATTTCATGAAGCTGGTCGTAGAAATACTACTAACTTACTTTGCATGTAAATCTACATCTGTTTTCTTTTGCAGCTCCTTTAGCAGAAATTTGACATCTAAAGCCGATTATAAATAAATCAATGTGCTCTAGTACTGTCGTTAAACAAAACAAAACTTATAACTTTTAAAAGAAAGAACAAATAAACTTGATACAATTTGGAAACCACTGTTTCCGGTATACCAACACACGGTTGTACTGTACCAAATAAACTCATATAAGCGATAACCTTAACCTTATATTATTGTGAGTCAATTCCCTTATTTGCTTTGAGAGTGTGTGTGTGGAGGGGGAGGGGAAGGCACAGATAGATCGTGTACAAACAATATCAGATTTTGGGTTACAATGGTAAAAATTAATGTGATAAAAAAAGGCTTGCAAGTGGGCATACCCCCAGGCCACCAATCCAGAATTTTGCACCCCTGTTGCCCTGTCCACACAACACCACTGCATGTTCGGGTGTATTTTGGTTGGGATTTTAAAAAATATTTGTTTCACCCTAATAAAAAAACTAGTCAGTTGACCAGGCAGTCATTTGTGTATGGATATATCTTTTATTTCTAAATTGTAGAGAAAATATGATGTTAAATTTTAAAAAGATAGAAGTAAAAACTATAAGTTTTAAAATAATACATTTGATAGCAGGAACAAATCTAGACATTTGTAAAGGGGAGAGGGGTGTCACAGAATTGTAATAGGAGAAAGTTGAGTTTGTGCAAGGCTAATAAATCATAATGAAGACAAGAAGAGACACGTTTTCAGGACAGTTTCTCACACACCCATGTCCAGACCACGGTATGGCCCTACGTTTAATGGGAGCTGCTACAGGAAATAGGTACTGGGGAAAAATATCATCTGTTTTTGTTGGGGGGTTTTGCTACATACACTTGCATATATAAAAAAAACATGCAGACTCGTCTTAATAGAACGCTATCAGCCTATTTGATTTTTTTTTTTAACATTCAGTTGATTAAAAAAAAAAAAAAAATGTGTAAAAATATATTGATTTATTATTCATCGGCTATTCAATGTCAAACATTTGGTAATTCTTTGAAGTATTTGTTTGAGGAAACCTGCTACATTTGTTTCCTAATGCAGCAAGGGATCTTTTATATCCGCTTTCACACAGACAAGAAATCACATACCACGGACTTTGACCAGCTGTGATGCGCTGGTTGGAACCAGAAGAAAAACAAACCAGTTACCGTAATAGATGCACTGAGGTTTTTTCAATCCTGAGACACTGGCACCTCAAGCGAGCACTCAACCGACTGAGCTAAATCCCACCCTAAGTGGATCAAATGACACAGGTAACAAAACTGACTATCACTGGATTAATAAAGGGAGTTAATTTGTTAAAAACGTTACAAAAACCAAAAGTGTGACAATTTTATGAATTATCAAAGTGGATTTAACAATTTACGTATGTGACTAGTTGTGGTTGAGGGCACTCTTAGATTTACTTCTATCTTTACTTGTAACTTATGTTTACACTTCTTTGTGAAATGCTCTTCTGTCGTAGATTTACGTTTACGTGCAAAACGTAGCTAACGATGTTTAGTGAAATTGGCTCCTGTCGTGTAATTGATTGAGAAGCACACACTTTAGTGAATGTGCTATGTGTATGACTGGTATATAATTGTGTGAAATTTGTGCAATGGGATGGATTAACAGTTTGTTTGTACCGACTACTGATGATAACTAGTAACTACACCCAGTAAAGAAGTGCTGTCTGTACATGAATGCAAGGTTTGATAATCCTATAAGAATTTACAAGGAAGATCCCATAGCTCAGTGGTACGGTGCTCGCTTAATACGCGGTCGGTCCCTGTCGGTGGGTCCATTGGGTTATTTCTCATTCCAGCCAGTGCACTATGACTTGTTTATTAAAGGTCGTGGTATGTACTATCCTGTTTGTGGGATGGTGCATATAAAAATGCCCTTGCTGCTAATCAAAAAGAGTTCTTCATGGCGACAGCAGCTTTCCTCTCAATATCTCTGTGGTCCTTGACCATATGTCCGACGCCATATAACCGTAAATAAAATGTGTTGAGTGCATCATTAAATAAAATATTTCCTTCCTTCAATCATAACATCATCATATGACATCGATGATCTAACACTTTGATATGAAACCAGATATTTTTAACCATATGTATTGGGTAATAATTCAACATAACAGCTAAATATCAGAAACAAAAATTATTGGACTAACACAAACACTGGGGTTATTGTGGAGATTTTCATCCGAAAAAAAAAAGAGCATAGGAAATATGTTGGGGTATTGGGAAAATAAAAGCAAACCAAGTTTTAAAATATAGATATCTCTGTCTATTAGTTTGTAGAGACTGCCCCTGAGAATCACTAAATCAAGTTTCAAAATTATCCAATCAAAATTATATGAGAAGACTTAAAATATTTAATATTAATCTTCAATTTTAATAATTTTAAATTTAATGAAAATAATTTGCTTCAAAAAAACTCTCTATTACTTGAAAATTGTAAACATTACTCTAGAGAATTCTTGTATGGAGCTTTAAGGGCATACATGATTTCAATGACCCTACATGTATTTCTCTAAATATAAATTATAAATTAAAATTACACTCATTTGGGTTACCAAACCTCATTATCGTACCATTGAAAACATTTTAAAATGATCCACGATGGCCAGAAATCCTTGTTGAATTAAAAAACAAACATCCAACTTACAATCCATTAAAAAATTTAACCCTGCAGTATCTAAATTAACTTAACCAACGTTGCATGTCACATTAGAGACATTCATGGGGCTGTGGTGTACACTATGACTTGGCAACCATCTATATAACACATGAAAGTTACCCATTAAAGAATTTAAGAGTTAAAAGCAATTGGGGAAAAAAAAAACCCAAAAACCAATGACAATTTTTTTTCCATCAAACCAACTACAAATTCATCATAAAATATATCCAACATATAGCAAAAACAACTTTCTGAGAGTACGACTAAAGCAATACATGTCTCCTACCGGGCCAAACAATTTTTCATATCTCCTAAATTCAAGGGCCGTAACTCCGAAAAATGGGCAAATCACCATGAAACTTGAACTTGATCTGTAAGAGTACACAATAAACCTATGCCTATGTATCAACTTTGTTCTGAATATTTATTGTAGTCTTTCTTCCGGTTTCACTTTATCTGCACTGTTAATGTCTTGCTTTATGTATTTACTTTGTTTCAAATTTTTGTAATAATTAGGAGAGGGCCCCATAATTTGAATAACTTATGCCCAATCCTTTTGTGTATTATATACAATAAAATATGTTTAAAACAAACATATACACAAAATTTCAGTTCAATATCTAAAGGTCTTCTGAAAAAAAAAAAGTAAAAAAAAGTCCTGAATTTGTTTTTCTTTTTACATCTCCAAAGTTCAAGGGCCATAACTGCATCAAAAATGGGTAAATCACCATAAAAGCAAACCTGATTTGTAACAGTACATAATAAACCTATACACAAAATGTCAGCTCAATATCTAAAGTTATTATGAAAAAAGTCCAGAAAACTAATTTACTAATGGTATTTTAAGACAGAACAAGTTCAATCTAATTGAACTTAGCTATTACATGTGGATCTAACAGCAGGGCCATTCCATGCTAACTCAACCGGAGCTCCCCGGGTGACCATCTCCTATTTTTATACAATTTCACTCATTTGTGCATCCACATAAATGATGGATACATGCAAAATTCTTTGGGATCAAATTCTTATTAGTTTTGAAATTATGGTTGATCAATTTTGTACATATCTATAAAAAAATTGGTACACATATAGCAAATAGATATTAGTTCATCATATTAAAAGTTCATGGTGCTAGGTGCTAGGTAATCACATACATGGTCAAATTACCCCTGGAATGCATGATTTTGTAATTTTTCTCAACTTTGGACCCTAACTACATATTAATATTTTACTGGATTCAGATAATCTTTCCCATAAAGAAACATCCATAGGTACATACTTCAAATCAATCAACAGTTTGTATCTGTGACAAATACTCAGAAAGTAACAGACCTCCAAAATATAAAAAAATATAATTTCTGAATGATAAAAAAAATAAACAGATATGTACAAAATGAATTATGTAACATAGCAACTTTCAGCTCAATATCTTTATAATAAATAAAGTTATTAGCATCCCAAAAAAGCCTGAAAGTACTTGACATAGTCTCGAGTGCCAAAAATGGGACGACGGGCCCTATATTTAATCAACCATAATTTCAAAATTAATAAGAATTTGGTCATCTGGGAAGATTTCTGGAATTTGATTGTTTTGGTGTGGGATGACCCAGCAGCCAGTTGGGGCTCATGTCCACCAATCAAAACCTTACTTACAGAATCATGAAAGTGATTTGAAAATAATTTTAAAACATTCCGAATTATTCTATGCATATACAACATGTTTTGTGTGAATTACAAATGCCTTATTTAGACCAGTGGAACTAATTTTAATCAGATTGCTAATAGCACTGCGTAGACTAACATTTCGTCTGTAAATAATATTATAAATATTGATCAATCACACTTCTCCTTTTATAACATTATTTGGGAGCATACAAATTCAAAACATATTGTGGGAGTCTATTTCAGTGGCCGCAGTACAGCAAACCATACCAATACATATGGGATAAGTTATCAGTCTTCAATTTAATATTACTAATTATTTATTTATTAAAAACAAAACCCAACTAAATCAGTCTTCAGTTTTATATTACAAATTATTTATTTAAAAAAATAAAACATGTTTTAAGGCATTCGTAATTCAAACAAAACATGTCGTATACTCTCAGAATAATGGGGAATGTTTTCAAATTATTTTTACTGGCATGATTCTGCAAGTAAGGTTTTGATTGGTGGACATGAGCTGCAACTGGCTGCTGTTAGATCCACATGTAATAGTGGAGATAATTTTAATTAGATTGGAACAAGTTGAATATGATATCCTTACCAGCCAAAAATTAAAAATGTAATCAAACACCATAGAACCTATCCCGATGAATTCCTACGATGCCATCCTATCAAAACACCACAGAACCTATCCTGATTGATTCCTATGATGCCATCCTATCAAAACACTACAGAACCTACCACGATCGATTCATATGATGCCATCCTATCAAAACACTACAGAACCTATCCTGATTGATTCCTATGATGCCATCCTATCAAAACACCACAGAACCTATCCTGATTGATTCCTATGATGCCATCCTATCAAAACACTACAGAACCTACGACGATCAATTCCTATGATGCCATCCTATCAAAACACTACAGAACCTATCACGATCGATTCATATGATGCCATCCTATCAAAACACTACAGAACCTACCACGATCGATTTCTATGATACCATCCTATCAAAACACCA
>JAECMU010081155.1:2436-15090 GCA_016106625.1 Dracogyra subfuscus
CCGCCCCGTTATGAGGTAATGAATATATATTGCTAAAAGCACACCTAGGTGTTCAGCAACTCATAATTAATGTATTGAGTGTATCCCTAACCTAGATTAAAATAAGGATTACAAGATAGTAATATTAGTTTAGTGACAAGTTGGTCACAGAAGTAACCAAAATAATGAATTATATATTAATTGAAGGTGGTAGTCAATATGTGATAACATCCGCCATCGCCGCCGAGCCCGAGTGGTGAAGCGAAAGGATCCCTGCCAAATAGAGAATTAAAAAACATATGTTTAAAAACAAGTGGCAGAGATCCATGATCTCAGATGATATTAATTATTAAAAAGTCCTCAAAATAGTCCTCGACATTCGCCGCATAAAGTACCATTACCAAGGTACTACGTGTCGCATACACGGATGGCCCAGACAAGCCATTAATGTACAAATGCCCCACCTGCCCGATTAGACTAAATAGTAGCCCGGACAGGCGAGGGAGCGGTCTAAACCTATGACCACTTTGATTGTTAAAATAAAAACATGTATAACTAAAAAGTAGTAAATTTATTAATATTAAAATATAATTCACTGTAAAATGTCTGTCATTAAAAGCATGCATTTTAAAACCACAACAAAACTACAAAATTAAAAATTAAAACGGTAACACCACACAGTCCAAGCACTACCGGAAGAGTTCTGCCAGAAACTCAACCAGAAAGCCTAAAACACAAGTAATCTAAACAACAATTACTATATCTCTTACTGAGGCTAATTAAAAAATATATATATACTAAAAAGGTTAAAACAAGCGTTAGTCAATCCTTACTCACTAGGATTGTAGCATAATATTAACACATACATGCTAATATATAAATAAAGTTTTACCAAACTCCAAGACCTAGAAGAGATGAAAAGGAAATAGGAATTAATTATTATCATATTAAAGCAGCCCTGCTGCGCTGATGTCCTGAAAAAGGAGGGAAGTACAATTATCATAATTAAATGGATAAAAATACTAATTTCACCATAGGTCCCATCTAACCTCTGGGACCGCTCTGTCAGAGGCTGGGCCCAGTGTGTCGTCGTCCGGTGAAGCTCTCCTCCATGGGTCAGGAAAATAATTCCTAAACTTCAATACCTGTATCTTTAATAAAGTGACCCAAAAAAGAAACTGTTTTTTACATTTCATCCAGTATTTTAACCCCAATCTATTTCTAATCTGTGATAGGGTGGATGCCTAGCTCAGCCTGGATATCCATATTAGTTGTGGTAATTCAGGCTTTTGAAATAATCCTTAATGCTTTATTTTGGACGACATCCAATAGTTTTAGTACATTGGGCTCTGAACAACAGAAGGCCTGGGCTCCATACTGAAGTTTGGAAACTATGAAGGCATTGTAGATCATAGTGAGTGATTTCCTGTCAGCTCCCCACTTGGTACCCGACAGTACCCTTAGAATATTAAGGTAGGCACCACTATGAGCTACAATGTTAACTATATGATTTTTAAATTTAAGACCTTGGTCAAAAAGGATACCAAGGAACCTAACTTGAGTTACTTGAATAAGATTTTTATTATTGATTAGTAAGTTAAGCTCATGTCTCAGACACTTGGACCTTTGTGGGTTTTTTTTGTGTTTTTATTTTTTTTAACGACGCACTCAACACATTATAAGTACGCTTATATCGGCGTCGGACATTATTATGGTTATATCGAGAAAAAAAACCGTGGTTAGCTGACGGGGATCGATCCTAGACTGACCGCGCATCAGGCGGGCATTGTACCACTGGGCTATGCTGCCCGCTACCCCTGAACCTATGCTTGAAATATTTACAAATTGTTTTAGACTCTGAGACCTTAATCCCACTGGAATCGGCCCATTTAGTCAATTTATCAATATCGGATTGGATTGCTTTTTTAAGTATATTGAAATCCACGCCCGATCGCCAAAAAGCAGTATCATCTGCAAATAGGCCGATGCTAAATTTCGCACTTTTATATTTTAAATTCTCAGTTATCACATTGGCCAAATCTGTAATAAACATACTAAATAATGTTGGAGCGATGACTGAGCCCTGCAGAATTCCGTTCTCGAGAGTCGTTAGTGGTGAAGAATACCCATTAACATTTACCTTTAAAAATCTGTTAGAAATAAATTTATCAATAAAATTAAACATATTTCCTTTAATACCCATCTTGTATACCTTTTCAAGCAGGCCATGACGCCAGACCATATCATAGGCCTTTTCTATATCAACAAAGACTGCTGCTACTTTGTGACTTTTGGCAAATGCCCTGTTAACTTCAGATTGTAATTTAATTAAATGGTCAATGGTAGAATGATTTTTACGGAACCCACTTTGAAAGTTAGTTATAAGCCCATGTTTTTCAAGGTATAGCGTTAGCCTATTGTTGATCATGGCCTCCATGGTCTTGCAGACATTAGAGGTGAGGGATATGGGCCTATAATTAGTTGGGTCGCTACTATCTTTACCTGATTTATGAAGGCTGAAGACAGTGGCTATTTTCCAATTACTTGGTATATAGCCCTGGCTCCAGATTAAATTAAATAAATCAAGGAACAAATCTAGTGTCTTGCCAGGCATATGCTTAAAAAAAGACATAGCTAAAATTATCAGGCCCGATAGCGGTGCCCTTTTTCCTAGCAAAAATAAAGAAAAATTCCTGTTTTGTAAATGTATTATTAAGGTCAAGGTCTTTTGGGTTATAATTAGCATCCAGCGGTATTTTGTTATTCTCTCTACTGAATCTTTCTTTTTTAAATTCTACAGGAAAATTATTATCACTAGAATTTTTTGCAAAATTTTCAGCAAAAATATTGGCTTTCTGCTGACTAGTTTTATATTTTTTATTATTTTTAAGTGGATTTTGGGATGCATATTTATTACCTTGAAATTTTTTAATTTTTGCCCAAACCTCTTTACTACTGGTTTGGTGAGAGATGGAAGAACAGAATGTTTGCCATGATTCTTTTTTAGCCATAGCAATAGCTTGTGTAACAAGAAATGTACTATGCTTATATTTACTAACATTAATATCATTATTGACTTTTTTCATTCTTTTCCTATCTTTATTTCTTTGTTTAATTAGATCACCAATATCCTTAGACCACCTTGGTACAGTATTTTTCCTGGCGCCCCTAGTGGATATTGGAATAGATTGCTCTGCAATATTAATAATTTTATTAAAATTAAATTATCATTAAACTTGTCTATATTTTTATATTTAACAGTTTCACTATCTATTTGTAGACAAAGTTTACCAAATAGCTCCAAATCGGCTTTTACATAATTCCATTTACGTTTGAATTTAGGTATTTCGTTCCATTTATAGGTCAAATGTATGGTGAGGTGGTCGCTACCAAGGTTATCGAGCACCTCCCAATCACAATTAGCCGCTAGTGATGAGGACACCAATGTTAAATCCAAACAAGTTAATGCTGTGTTATTATCTGAAACGTAAGTAACAGAGCCGTCGTTGAGGCACACAATAATGTTATCCTCCAACAACTGCTCTATTACTCTACCCTGTTTACATGTAGTAGTGGAACCCCAGAGGACATTCCTGCTATTAAAGTCTCCTAATAATATTATTGGACTATCGTTTGAAATGAGTTTAGCATAGTCCGAGACAGTAATATCCTTTTGTTTACCTCCAGGGTGTATATAAATATTGTATAATTCAATATTCTCTAATTCACTATGTATAATAATACCGTTAGCTTCAATATTTTCTTGAACTTTAATTTCTGGTAATTGTTAATATGAAATATTATGCCTAATAAAAAAGGCCAGACCACCTCTTGTAGTTATATCTGTATTAAAATAAGGAGATAAACATACTCTGATTTCATTTTCGAGGTATGCTATCGTGGATTAGATACCTCTAAATGTCATTTAAAACCGAACGCGTTAGCGTGAGGTTTTAAATGTAGCATTTAGAGGTATCTGATCCACGATAGCATACCTCGAAAATGAAATCAGAGTATGTTTACCTCCATTCTACCATAATTAAAACGTATTCAAAGTTAGAACTATTTTTAATACTCGGAGGAAATAGGAGTGAACAGTGCTTATGCGGATAATGTTGAAATGTCAACCACCTGTTGGCAGTATAAAAACATAATAAATAATTACATATGACCGTAGAAATTGGAACAAATATTTAATCTTATCTATTTTATTAACAGATGAAAAGAAAAATCCATAAACAAGAATAAATAACACGTTTGTTTGAAATTTAATAAATCATCCCCACCCACACCCAAAAGTCGACCAAGCCGCAACGTTTAACGCAGTCTTAATTCTGAAAATAATTAATTACATTACAGTACCTGTCCTCAATTTGAAACATCCAGACATCCCAGCCCTTATATTTTGTGAAATATTCAAAGGCTTTAAAAAAATGTATAGATCAATTTATACCCCCACACTATGTTCAATTTTCTGTTGATTTTTAAATATTAACTGGAATACAGACGTCATTCAAATTAGTTATATTTTACAATGCTTCGCCACATCAAAATAAAAACCGGTATACTAACCTTGACCCCTGTCAAATTTCTAAAAACAAATAGACAACGCTGTTTACAGGTTGGTAGTTTTTAAGTTTTCTTAATTCTGTAGAAAATGTTAATTTTGTTTCAAAATATGAAAGAACTAAAATTACCTTTTGTCAAATATATCATATCAACAAATTGCCGTTGGATATGTTTTATTTACTGTGTACGAAGCCAAAACAAGGGTGCGAAAAGTGACTGTCGTCGACCGTAACAAAATTTGATCGTCTGCTACAACTAGGCAGCGTAGGCTACAGTATTATAAAGCTACTTTTCCGTTTCTTCTTGTTAAAACTTACTTTCATTATTTTATTGTGTTGGCAACTTACAGACATATCATTTTCAAACCACTCTGGATTTATATCAAAAACGTCCTGAAGCGTACCGATGTGAAAGGTGCCACTTTGTTTGGCTGACATGTTTGTAAATACCGTGTTGTATTCATACGCGAGTAAAGTGGCCTAATTAAATCTTAGATATATCTCTCCATGATTAGATACCTACGATTTAAGGTAACTGACCAATCAGAATCGAGTATTTTCCAAAGTCATGGTAGAATATATGGCAGTAAAGCCCTTAATATTAAAAGGATATTTAGTTTTTTTACAACTTTTTTTCAGAAATCCATGTCTCTTGTATACAAATAATATCGATATTAAGATTATCCATGACAAATGTCTTAAGCTCATCACCATGATTAACGGATCTGAGCCCTTTGGCATTCCACTCTAAAGTGGTAAGCCCCTGTTTAGTAATATCAGTAAATTTAACTTGATCCTTAACTCTACTATTATTATTAGTGTCTCCCATAATAAGAAAAATAGAAGTAATTCTAATTTATCTAATTAAACATTAAATTATTGGTTAATTGAATTTGCAACAGAGGTCTTACCTGTCTCTGCCAAGGCATCCCCCCAGATGGACTCAGTAGTATAGGGTATTTTATATCATCGACAATACCTGTTGGTTAATGTTTGTCGGCATATGTCAATACCCAAAGCACTCTTGAGTACTCTGCACACATGTTCAGAGGCATCCTCCACCTGGGGACGGGTAGGTGTCTCCACTGAGTCACCATTAACCCTCCGTTAATATAGAGCAGTAAAGGGCAGTAATGGGGATGCTGAGGTTGGGTGCCTTGGTAGGAACATGATCCGCACCACCACCGCTGCTTTTAACAACGTTGGAGTAAAGACCAACATTCCCTGACTTTATGGTCTAGGATCGATCCCCGTCAGCTAACCACTGGGTTTTTTCTCGACATAACCATATGTCCAACGCCGATATAACTGTAATTATAATGTGTTGAGTGCGTCGTTAAACAAACAAACAAACAAAATTATATGTGAAAGTTTTAACAGAGTTATTGCTAACTGCTACTTTAACTTTATGTTTATGACCGTCCCCGGACAATGCCAGAAGAGCCCTCTTGTAGTCGGGGTACCGTTTGTCATGCGAGTAATGGTCCCCCCGACAATTGGTGCAAAATATCTCCTCTTGACATCGCTGGGGACTCGGTCTTTTATGATGATTGTTACCACATCGACAGCATGTAGGCGATTTATGAGTTGACCTACATTTTGTGGCGGTATGGCCCCAACTTTGACAGTTGGAGCACTAGGCCGGTTTGATAACATAGGGCAAAAGCTCAAAGTGAAACATAGCATCTCTTCATTGGTGACCTCATGAAGAAGGATGTCCATGTACTGATTCGCCCAAACCACCACGTTTTTTTATATTAAGTGGCGGATTCTCAATTTTGAGCTTGCTGCTTGGTGAGCAACTCAGCACCTGAACATCCCACATGACTAGTTTTTACTATAAACCGAAAGGGATTGATTGGTTTAGTAGTTTTAATGCTAGTTGTTGAGATGAAACTTTTATTGTTTACTACCGCTGGAGTAGTATCCATTTGCTCGTTAATAACAACTTTTGTTTTTTTCCTTTTACCAATGGGGCGAGCAGCATAGCCCAGTGGTACAGTGCCCGTTTGATGCGCAGTCGGTCTAAGATCGATCCCCGTCAGCTAACCACTGGGTTTTTTTCTCGACATAGCCATATGTCCGACGCCGATCTAACCGTAATTACATGTGTTGAGTGCGTCGTTAAACAAACAAATAAACAAAACAATTTTACCAATGGGGACTGCCACATAGAAGGATGAGTCCCGTTGCGACCCTTTCACCTCCCCATCCGTGTCAGTCACCTCGGATACCTTGACCTGATTAGCTTCAGTATTAATGTTAATGTTTGTAGCAGTGGCCCTAGCCAAGGTAGGGAAGTCTTCCCTAATGGCCTCATCCTTACCCCTACTTGGTATTAAAGGTTGAGCACCTGTGGAGGGAAGTTTTACACTTCTCCTGCCCTTTCTATGGCCACCTGAAAGTTCTAACTTATCAGTCTTTTCCTTAAGAAAATCCTGCTTGTTAGACTTCTTAAGGTTATACTTGGAAAGCCATCCTCATCGGAGTCTAGGGAGAACCCAGGAGCACGCCCTGCAGCAGCGCAGTGCTTACCATGGGTCCTACCACTCCGTGGGTCTGATTTGCTTGTATTATTATCAGAGATGTTCAATGAATCAACGGCGCCAGTCCCCCCTTGAACCACCACTGGGGCATCCAGTTTAGAAGGGCTATCAACTACGCCTATCTGCATACTGGTATCCGATCCATCCCCGGCGGGCTCGCCACCTTCAGAGGTAGCAATAACCGTGTTATTAAGCCCACCGCGGACGTGATCGTAGCCCGAGCTTGAAGACGAGTTTTCAATGCCTTTTTGAATTCCTTTTTTTCCTTGATGTAAACACCTAAGTTTTTGGTGTATATTTTGACTCTGAGCTACCGGTTGAGTAATCTTTATCTCTAGTTCGTCTTCCGAAAAGGTTGGAGTGGGGGTGGGGAGGGGGGCAAGAGTCTAGCATAAACTGGCCTTCCTGGGGTAGGGTCATAACACTACCAAAAACTATGCTAGTTTCTCTAATGTTTTCTGGGTCTGGCCTAAGTGTTAAGTAGGGCCCTATGGTTGTTAAGGCTTCCTCACTACCCTGAATAGAGGTGTCACCGTTCTGAAGCTGGGTATAGAAAAAAACAACTCTTTTTTAATCTGGGGTTTTTGCAATTTCTGTATCTCCGACATGGAGCCCTGTAGGAAAAGAAATTCATACAAGGTGGGATTTGAATTATCAAACCATACCTGCCTGATGTTTTGAATGGATTTGTTAGGTTTGACTTTTTTACGTCTGCCTTTTATACTTTTTCTTAAGAACCACGTGACATCACAATATCCAATCAGAAATTACGTCACGCTAGGAAGAAATCTACTTTTACAAAATAAATATAATTTCATTTAATAGTTACGTTATGCACACAATTGCTCAATAAATAAAGTAATTGCTTTTTGGTCCATCTTCCGTTTACAATTTACAGTTTGTAAATGCACACTCTAAATCCTGAGAAACTTCAACTTTTTAAAGTACGTCAGTTTAGCCCATAGCGAAAGCATTACGAACTTGAAATAATTAATACTCGAAATTCCTAAAGTGCATTAACATAAATCTAGTATTTCTTAATTGCTTTTTCAATCTAAAATTAGCGTAAAACAATTTTACATAAGAAAGCTTTTAGAATATTTATAAAAACAACATTATTGTGCATTGCAAATACATTGGGAATTCAGGCTAATAATACAAACAAATTCTAATGTGCATAAACATGAGACTATCACTACACAATTGCTCTTTTGGTCCAATTTCTAAATAAAATAGTTTTAATGAAAAAAGCCTTTGGGAATATTATACAAACAGCATTTTTATACTGTTGTTTACAGACATGTGTACCGATATATCAGACCTTATCAACTTGTATGCGTAAACAGGTTCTCATCGTACAAGGATATAGTTCCTAAAAACAATAATATTACAGTAATCAGTTTTACAGTTATCACCTCAGTTAATTAATAAAATTATATTAGAATACGTTTAACAAAGAAAATAGCTAATCCATCGTACAATGTTTGGAAGAGATAAAAAAACTACTGAAGGGCAAGGTCAGTCCCTGCAGCCATGTTAAAAAAGGTCGATCATACGGAAATTTATCCCCGGTTTATTTATGAGCCCGTTAAATGTTTTTATCAATACAGACAATATTTAATAATCGTTTGTAGGAGACATATCATAACCCCATATGTCAATCCACATTCTAAAATTACATTTTGTGCTAACAAAATAAAAACCGTTTATTTATATTTTAAATATGAAAATCTTCCTCAAACATTTTTTCTTCTAATTATGATAGGTTTTGCTGTTTGAATGAGAGTACCAGACACTCTTATCGAACTAAACATACCTTACTATATCTGTTTCTTTTATTTTGGATTTCATATTTCGTCAGTTTCATAAAATCGTTCGTTAATAGTGTGTGAAATAAAGGAAAGTGGTAATCCACATCAAAATATAATAACACTGTAAAGGTCTTGAAAATGAAAGTAAACATACAATTGTCAGCATTTGATGAACAGGTGTTCAATAGTGTCCATCCCATCAATACATGACAAACACAGGGTGGCTGAAGAGCAACTTCACACGCAACGCCCCATTTTTTAAAGGAAAAACCACTCTACTATTGAACATTTGGTTAAGTTACAATCAGATATTAATAGGGCCTTTGCTAAAAGTCATAAAGTTGCAGCAGTCTTTGTTGACATTGAAAAAGCTTATGATATGGTCTGGCGTCATGGCCTGCTTGAAAAGGTATATAAAATGGGTATCTTCCATTCCCTTTTATGGATTAATGGTAATTTAAATAATATTAATCGTTTTAAATGTGTTATCTTTTCTGATAGTCTTAGCTCCCTTGACTCTGCCAGGAAAGATTTAGTTAATAAAATCTATCCACTCATTAACCTCCTAGTGGAATGGGTCCCTGCCCACGTGGGGGTGGTTGGGAACGAGCACGCGGATACTAACGCTAAAAAATCTCTTGGGGATGTCAGCGTTGGATGTACATTTGCTTTTAATCATACTGAAATCATGTCTATGGCCAACGCTGAGGTTGATAAAATTTGGCAAAGGGAGTGGTCTCTTACTGGCAATAGGTGGCATCTGCAAATTAAGACAGTAGTTAACACTCCTGGGCCGACAGTTAAACATATTTATTTAACTAAAATCCTTACTAGGTTAAGTCTTGGAGCCATTGCAGGGCTCCAAGATACTAAATTTAAACTTTAAAAAGTTAAATAAAGACCATGGAGGTACCTTTGTCTACGTGCCGACACACCGAGCCTCTGGCAGGGCTGTCCCGGAGGTTAGACGGGACCGACGAATAATTATTATATTATATATATTTACCATCATTAATTTACCTCTTTTCTTCAGGTACCAATGCCGCAGGGATGTTGATCTTTTACTATCCTTATAACTCTTTTTTTTCCCCTCTTTCTTTTACGTTTGGAGTCATGGTAATTCTTACTTATATTAGCATGTATTAATTGCTTTGCTGCAGCCCTAGTAAGTCAGGACCTGCCTTAACGCTTATGCTTGTTTTTGTTTTTGTTTTACTTATAGCCTCAGGAAGAGACATATGTTTGTATTGTTGATGACTTGCTTTTTAGGCCTTTGTGGGGAGTTCCTGGCAGAACTCTTCTATTAACTGCTTGGACTGTGTCACAGTGTGTGTTGTCCCATTTTTAGTATGTTATATTGCATGTTTTTAATACAGACATTTTTTAATTTGGTTTATTTTAATTAATTAAATTTAATTCATCTTAGTTTTAGTGTATAACATGTTTTTATTTTTACAATTAAAGTGGTCATAGTTACTAGTTAGTTCCATTAGGCAGTCGGGGTATTTGGACATTAATGGCTTGTCTGGGCCATCCGTCTATGTGACACGTAGTACCATGGTAAACGGTACTTGCGGAGAATGTGTAGGACTACCTTGAGGACTTTTTTAGTTAAATATGTTATCCGAGATCATGGATCTCTGCCTTTTGTTTTAACCATATGTTTTTAATTATCTACTTGGCAGGGATCCTTTTGCTTCACCACTCGGGCTCGGCGGCGGATGTTATCACTATAACAGCCCCTTTCCCTATCAGTATAAAGTCTAAATTGTCCCTTATCATACCCACCCTCGACCCCCTATCGAGCCACTGGTCTTACTAGAGACTGAATAGGGGGGCGACATACCTGAACATTAGTGGATAAAGGCATGGGAAAAAATGTGTAATTGTAACGCCCCATCCACATATAAGTTGCACAGTGTAAAATGAAGCTACCCACAATTCTGAAACTAAACACAGAATGTGTATCATATGACAAACTAGTATTCAGTAGTGTACATCCAAGTAACATATAACAAATACGGGGTGGCTCAGGGGCAAATTCCCAAGTAACGCCCAGACAATATATAATAATACACAGTGCAAAATAAAGCTAACCACAATTCTAAAACTAAATGTATAGAATGTTTATCACACGCTAAACAAGTAAAACCCATCATAATTAGAAGAAAAGAAAAAACGTTTGAGGACGATTTTCATCTTTTAAAACTAAATAAACTGTTGTTATTTTCTTAGTACAAAATGTAATTTTTGAAAGCTGATTCACCTATACGGTTATGATATGTCCCCTACCAATGATTATTAAATATTGGCTATTAATTCATAGTACCTGGCCTAAATATTTGGTCAATAAGTGAAAAATTACATGTTGGGGCCAAATGTTCCAAAATAGACCTTTGCCGAATGGTGTGTATTAAATAGTCGAATAAGCAATGTTTTTGGTACATAATGGATAGGGACCGCTCACGGAGGGTCTCTTCAACTCAATAAATATCACCCTTTCTTAAAGTCAGTATATGGGGCAATGACCACCATACATGTACGCACTATGGTGCTGAAAGCATTGCTATATGTGTTCTGACATCTAGTTCACCCCACCCCTAAACATAATACGTGTAAATGTACAGGCAAATGTATGTATCGTATGAACGCCCTGCGTGGGCGAATTATAGGTACATTTATTTCAGTCCTTGGCCCAAATAGGTGGTCAATAAGTACAAAACTGAATTTTGGGGCCGAATTTTCCAAAATTGATTTTCGTCGAATGGTGTGTATTAAGTAGTCGAATAAACAATTTTTTGGTACATAATGAATAGGGACCACTCGCACAAGGTCTCCTCCACTCTATAAATATCAGAACCCTTTCTGAAAGTCAGTATATGGGTCAATGATCGCCGTACACGTATGCACTGCCAGGGTTACATTTGTTGTATTGGTGAAAATGTCTTCACTCGTAAATAGGACCTGATTTTTCTAATCTTTTATAGGCATCATCAGAGACTGGATAGCACATACCAGGACCTTTGTTACACCATCGTTTGAGGTGCTTGCATCGCAGGATCGAACCACCTCGGTGGATCCATTCAGCTGATCGGGGTTTTTTCCCATTCCAATCAGTGCACCACAACTTGACAAAGGCCGTGGTATGTGCATATAGAAGATCCCATGCTGCATTAGGAAAATCAAGTCCTAATTACGAGCGATTCTCGGCCTATTAAATCCAAACCTATACGTACCTCCCTACCTTTTATTCTTTAGAACAGCTTGCTCTGAATGTGCACGTTAAAAATGTTGTCCTTGTCTTTAGGAAAATACATTGTGTTTCCTTTGATGATTAAGAGGCACGTCAGAATTATCAAATGTTTGACATCCAATAGCCATTTTATTTATCATTATGCTCCAGTGATGTCGGTAAACAAAACAAACTATTTTTTGTTTTTTTTTGTTACACAAGTTGTAGACAAATAATCCAGTTAGACCACCGAAACGGGGATCGATCCCAGACGGACCAAAAACAGAGCGAGTGCTTTACCACTGGGCTATGTCTTGCCCCCAAAGGGTCCACCAACTGGGATCGATCCTAAACCGACCGCGCATCAAGCGAGCGCTTTACCACTGGTCCATGTCCCGCTCCCTGATTAAAGTATGCCACAAATTAGCCACACCCACTCGATGGATGTATGATGGGACAACCCATCATCATCGCATTCTTACTGACGGCCATTTCATAAAAATGTTAAAAAAAAAAAA
>JAECMU010081170.1:0-10664 GCA_016106625.1 Dracogyra subfuscus
CGTGGTATTACTCGTGACAGGGACCGCCGATGGGGCAGGATATGCTCGCCTTTTGCGATGATGTCATCACTGTTTTGACAGTGATTCATGAGTGCATGTCATTACAGCTATTTATTCCAAAGAGCTCTATCCTCTGCTAGTCTACAATCTGTCACTTTGATTGAGTAATCTGTACAGCTGGAGGATGATGTCTTATCCAGCAAAGGGTCTTTTCGGGAGTAGCAATCATCCTATATACGAGGCACTAGATAGGGATTAATGGAATCAACCTCAATTCATGCTAATTCAAGACACACGGTCTTAATCGCGAATAACAGTTTTGTCGTTCATATTTAGTAATCTTTTACTGACATGCCCTAATCCTTAGTGGTATAGGGGCACGTTAAAGCTACTCTCTTTCTCCAATTCGTGTGTTTCTTAAATGTACATTTAGTATTCTGTTTATCCTACTGATTTTTAATTGACGTTTGATCACCAACCCAAACATTGCCAGCGTTTGTTTTCTGGGACAATAAAGAGTTTAATTTGTAGTCAATAATTTAGTTCTTCTGTATATATATAATGTTCTTTCCTATTTTTTATATTACAAGCAATGGTTACGTATGTCCTTGTAGTATGTTTTTTGTATATTGGTTCCAGTTTTATTTTAAATAATTTGTGTTTCTTTTTTATAGTTGCAGTGAATCTCACAAGACTGGGGGTAGGCGAAACGCATATTATGAACTGAAGACATACTTCAAGATTTGATAGCCAATATAAAAGTGAAAACAGTTGTTACATACATGACGGTGTGGACAGTGTGTAATATTAACGTGAGAAAATGTTTTATTTGACGGTAAAGACAATGTTTTATATAACAGATGAGATACAGCTTTATACATGGCGTGGGAACAGTGTCATATTAACGTGGGAATAATGTTTATTTTATGTAAAATACACAGAGAACAATTGTTATATATAACACATAACTATTTTTATATAACAAAATGTATAACATTGAGAACAATGTTTTAAATAACGGTGATGACAATGTTTTAAATAACGGTGATGACAATGTTGTATGTGATGGTGAGAACAACGATTAATACAGAACATTGAAAAGAGGTTTTATGTAACGTTGATAAAAATGTTTTATATACAACACCGAGAACAATGTTTTATGTGATGGTAAGGAAGCTATTTTATATATAATATTAGAACAGTGTTTTCTGTGACGGCAAGGACAATGTTTTATACAACATGGAGAACAATGTGGGCTTTTGTCACGGTCCAGACTTCACATCATTGTTGTATAAGAATTTCAGCTAGAAGGGCAAAAACTTCAATAGGACTGTCAATTATGTCATGGTATGATGTCATATAGATCTCTATTTTAAATGATGCAATATGTTTTAGGTGTTCACCTCAGTTTCCTATAGTATGTTGTGTATGTACATGGTGTGTAATTATGTCTTATAGTAACCAGATTGCGTTCAGTCACTTTTCTATGGAGCAGGATTCCACTTGTTATCACCATGAAGGTGTTCAACTTTCATATGAAGGAGCGTCACATACAGTGTGATTACTAGTAACGATTTGGAGAAAGAACGAAAAGCCACGTGTTACTATTTAAACATTTAACGTTACTATTGTGTATTGCAAATCGTTACTACATGTCACACTGTAGTAACGAACCTTGTAACACATATTTGATATCAGAAATTTGAAATGTTTAATATTATATATTTTTAACTAGATTTAGGTTTTTAATATTGTTTGATACAGAAGATTGATAAACAAGATTTCATTGTCTTCTTTGTACGTGTTGGCGTTTTTATGTTTTTGATGAGCGACTGTTTGATAAATATATATTATAAGGTATTCGTTCCATCTATATTTGACGAGCAAACGAAACGAAATGTAAGTTTGAGTATCGTCTTTACAGGAATATAAATGTTTTTTTCAAGTAAACAATAAACAATATAATTATTAAAGTCGCACACTCTAGTTTCAACCCGTGAAAATGAACACTAAGTTTGGTTAATATACAAACCTGTATCACATCTGAACTAAGTTACAGGGGAGTGAAACAAACATTTGTGACGTTGAAAGGGGAAATACCTTTAAAATAGACTAGACCTTGTCTCCACAACCATTATTTGTCGGAGGTGCATGCGTTTTTAAAAGTATGAAAAATGCATTTTGTGGTATTACAAATACCAGGATAACCAGGAACACTTCGGTGTACGACGATGAGAAATATAAACAATAAAACCTAAGTAATGTTTGGTTTCAAGTATTTCACAAACTGCTCTAATGGTGAAATACACGCCGTAGTGTTTACAAAACCAACGTACGTCGCTTTAATGGATCACCCTTGCCCATACTACGTTTCGACACTACCCCATCATTCGCCGTGTGTTTAGTACTAGTTAATTATAGAAAGGGTGTGACACCCAACAGCCAATGTATTTTTCGTGCTGGGTGTCGTTAAACATTCATTTATTCATGTATAGAAAGGGTTAACGCTCACATTATACATATAGATATATTATTTCGCTCCAAAACTGAGAACATTTCCGTCTCATTGTTTTGCTATAATATGATCGCATCTGGCTTTAATACCAGTTCGAACAGGTAGTTCATTAACCGATTCACTCAAGCTGTCTGTTCCGCTATACAACCATGTCCCAGAAGGTCAAAGCGCAATATCACACAATAACAATGGCAAAATACAGCCAGAAGTCTTACCATTAAACACAATCTAATTGAAATTAGCTCCACAATTACATGTGGGATCTAACAACAGCCAGTTGGAGCTCATTTCCACCAATCAAAACCTTACTTGCAGAATCATGCCTGAGGGTATACGACATGTTTCGTGTGAATTACGAAATTCGTAGCCTTAAAACATGTTGTTTTTTTTTTTGTTTTTTTATTTTTTATAAATAATGTGTAATATAAAACTGAAGACTGATTTAGGTTATTTTGTTTTAATAAATAAATAGTTTGTAATATAAAATTGAAGACTAATAACCAATCCCGTACGTATTGGTATGGATCGCTGTACTGCGGCCTCTAAAATAGACTCGCCTGATATTTTTAGAATTTGTATGCTCCAAAATAACGTTATAAAAGGAGAAGTATGATTGGTCAATATTACCGGCCTCGGTGGCCTAGCGGTTAAGTCGCCGGAAAACAGGCTGGTAGGTACTGGGTTCGCAGCCCGGTACCGGCTCCCACCCAGAGCGAGTTTTTAAGGACTCATTGGGTAGGTGTATGGCCGCTACACCCTCTTTTCTCTTTCACTAACAATAACAACTAAACCACTAATTTCTATTCTGTCCTGGACAGACAACTCAGATAGCTGAGGTGTGTGCCCAAGACAGGCGTGCGCTATAACAGCTTGTTCTGAATGTGCACGTTAAACAATATTGAAAATGAAATGAAAAATGGTCAATATTTAAATTACTATTTACAGACAAAATATTATTCTACGCAGTGATGATGGCAATCTGATCAAAATTAGTTTTACTGGTCTAAATACACAAAACATGTCGTATACGCTCTGAATAATTCGGAATGTTTTAACATTATTTTTAAATCGCTGGCATGATTCTGCAAGTAAGGTTTTGATTGGTGGATATGAGCTGCAACGGGCTGCTGTTAGATCCACATGTAATAATGGAGCTAATTTTAATAAGATTGCATTAAATATACATATTGTTTTACTTCACCATTTCCTAGAAGTGAATATGTGAATTATAACTTGTGTCACAATTAGGAACTAGTGGACCGTGATCAATGAACTCTCACCCGGAAGTGACCTGTGTAGTATGACCTAAGATTTCAGAAAAACCGACGAAATCATATTGTTGTCTTGTCACAACCGGCTATTCTCGTACGAGATACTCGTACAGTGTGGCCTGGCCTGGCCTTTAGCACAGTCACAGAAAAAAAGGTCCACTTCTGGCTTTATAGGTAACTCGTATTCACTGGTTTGACAGACTGGATGGCACATGTCATTACTGTTGACTTACTAATGGCGCGATATTTGATATAATGGGTAAACACAGGTCTTTTGAAGCAAATCGATTCCAGGACAGGTCTGAAGGAACCTGGAGGCTGGTAGAGGACTATTGTGTGCGGTATAATGAATTAACATAGCTCAGTCGGTCGAGTGCTCGTCGTAGAATCGAACCACATCAGTGGTATCTTTCTCTAATTGGGGTTTTCGCGTCCCAACCCATGTCCCACGGCATACAAAAAATCCCTTGCTGCTAATGGAAAAATGTAGTGGGTTTCTACTAAAAGTCAAAATTACCAAATGTTTCACTTCCAGTAGATGATTATTAATAAACCAATGTGCTTTAGTGGTGTCGTTGGACAAAACAAACTTTATTTCAATTTAATTTTATTCATAATTATGAATCTTTGTTTTACCTGACCCAGCTGTCTTCAAGGCAAGTATGTTAAGCTAACACATAATGTTCGGGGACATTCCATAAAAAACATAATATACACTCGAGCCAGGGAATAAGTAAGACATTAACACTATTAATATGATCATAAGCATTGGACGATTTCATTAACGTAGGTACACGTGGGGTTAGGGACAGTTATTAAATAGGTCTCACTACACAGATTACTTCCGTCGGGTGAGAGTTGATTGATCACGGTCCACTACAGTTCCTAATGTTATGGTTTACATATTCACTTCTAGGAAATGGTGAAGAAATAAAACAATATGTATGTTTAATGGTAAGCCTTCTGGCTATATTTTGAGCGCATGTGACAGCCGGAGTGAATCGGTTAGTGAACCACCTGTTCGGACCGGTATTACAGCCAGAGTCGTATAGCAAAATCCTGAGACGGAAATGTTCGCAATTTTGGAGTGAAAATAAATGCTTATATAATGTATGTTGTTAGTGCCAACGAGAACACGTTCTATTAGCAATGTTCGTTTGAAGTTGGGCAATTTAACATGGGTTTCAAACGTGTTCCCCACTAAAGCTCTACTATGAATATCTGCTAAATAATGGCGTTTTCGGGGGTCTACGAATTTTGGAGGGGGTGCCCACGTCCATCACCCTTGAGGGCAGTTCTCACGATTAAATGTATGCAATGGATTGAATTAAACTGAACTGAATTAACCTCACGAACATTTCTTGTACAGTCTTATTAAAATGCAATGGAGTAACCAGTGTTGGTGGACTATGGCCCTCCTCAGTCACGCACACTCCCCCCCCCCCTCCCCCACCATACACACGCAAACAATGTGGGTGGCCCCTCAATATAAAGCTCTCACTACGCCAATACCTTCGCATCCCAAGTCCGACTTCAGCGGTCGAGATAAACAATCAAACACTTACCTCTGCTGTTATATACTCCACACTTGTAGAAAACATTACAACAGAACCGCTGTCGTCATTAGGTAGTGTCGAATCCATGCACAGATAATTTACATGCATATACATTTAACATAAATATGATTATTAAATGACAAACAGCGATTGTGCTTGTACATTTCTGAAGTTAAAGCAATAATCAGAAGAATGTATGTTGTATCGCTTTGACATCAATAAGCATATTAAAAGTAAAACGTAAAAGCATTGTTGACGTCACGTCAAAGGACTGTTGACGTTTATATAGCAACGTTTCCGGCCATTTTCGTAACTTAACGTAAAATGTCAAAATACACACCCTAGCACTATCCATAACCGCCAGGTGTGGGTTTTAAAACAATTTGTGTTGTGTTTATTTTCCTGCTAAATTCAAAATGTAACGTCAATTACTAACCTGCCGGTTATCATTAATGAGCGATGGAATAATAATTTAAAAAATAAATAAATTTATCAATAAAATTATTTGGATGTATTTTTGTTTATGGTGTAGACAGAAGGGAGTTCGGTTTCATCGGCGAGTGATTATAATATGGGATTTAGGAAAATTTAAATGTGATTCCTCATTTGTGTGCTTGTTCAATTTGTTGAGCCTAGACTAATGGTGGCTCTTAGTTATTTTTCAAAATCGACATCACGAGACCCCTATGACACCCCTCTTGGATCCGCGCCTGTTTATTATATATTAACATGTTTTAGGTCAGTTATTATCGTATCAAAATACTTTGCTAACAAGCAGGCATATAATTCAGCTTATTACGAATTTTAATTATTATCTTTAAAGACGCTAAACTTCACTCACATTTATTTTTCTCGACCATAACAAACACGCGTGCTTTCGATTGCTCACTGGTAGCCTCAAACAAGAAACAACCCCGTCAGCTAACCACTGGGTTTTTTCTCGACATAACCATATGTCCGACGCCGATATAACCGTATTCTAATGTGCTGAGTGCGTCGTTAAAAACAACAAAAAAAACAACAACAAACTAATTATTTCTTTCGATTGCTCGTGTCCTGTCCGCAGTGTTATTAAATATTGAAAGAAATGTTTTATTTAACGACGCACTCAAAGCATTTTATTTACGATTATATGGAAGGAAATGTTTTGCTTAACGGCGCACTCATCACTTTTTATTTACGGTTATATAGCATCAGACACAGAGTTAAGGACCACACAGATATTGAGAGAGGAAACCCGCTGTCGCCACTTTATGAGCTTATCAGCAAGGGATATTTTATAGGCACATCCCACAGACAGGATACACATACCATGGCCTTTGATATACCGGTTGTGGTGAATTGGCTGGAAAGAGAAATAGCCCAATGGGTCGATCCTAGGCCAACAGCAGTTTACTTGATTGATTTGTACTAAGATTATTTATTCACGTACACGCATATGCGTACGAGCCAAGGGGCAGGGGTTGGGGGCAACTGGCACCTTACACAGGGGCATAGGCTAGAGGGTTCGAACGAACGCGTTCCCCCTCCCCCCGGCCTGCTGAAGCAAATTGTACGTTTTCAGAACTAAAACATACAGGTTTATACATATGAAGTTTCTGGTCGTGCAAAAACAAAACAGAAAAAGGTCCAGTTGGTTCATATTCGGACCCCCCCCCCCCCCCTCCAGGTCCAGATCACGCTACGCCCCTGCTACACCTGGTGCAAAATCTCAAATTCGGGCTAAACTGATTCTGATATTCGGGGGTAAATATACTAATCTGAGACCTTTTTACCATGTATTTCCATCATTCTACACTCAAAATTGGTTATGTTCCATGTAAAAATGCGTAGTGATTCGTTTGCAACCATATATAGATGTTTTGAGGTAATGCAAATATGAACGAATTAATTAATTTTTAACAACACCGCAGTACAAAAGTGCACATCAGCTACTGGGTGTCAGAAATGGTAAGTATATGAAAATATTATAATGTAAATATGAATACACGTAGTTATCCAGATTTGTTAATACGGGCAAACGCTAGCCTGCCCCCTACAATACTGGGAGCCCGCACGCCTATGTATGCACGTGCCATTCGTGTCTCGTGACATGCATAGTGTACGTCTATGAAAGTATATGTGCGTTGTGCTTCCTTACTTGTAGTATTTATCACGGTGTTGTAACGTGCCAGTCTGTCCGCCCATCGAGCTTTGTCCTGCGTTTGGAGAAATTTGTTTTGTTTAACGACACCACTAGAGCACATTGATTTATTAATCATCGGCTACTGGATGTCATACATTGGGTAATTCTTACACGTAGTCTTAAAGAGGAAACCCGCTACATTAGAAGCAAGGAATAACACATACTATGGCCTTTGATGTACCAGTCGTGGTGCATTGGGTAGAATGAGAAATAGCCCAATGGGCCCACCGAAGGGGACTCAGATCTTAGACCGACAGCTCATCAGGCGAACGCTTTACCACTGGCCTATCTTCCGTTCGCGGGCGGTCGAAATAGAACGTGTATACTGAACGCAGTTCTGCATGCGTGTGGGGCTAGTATTAATAATAATAATAATAATAATAATAATAATAATAATAAATGCCAGCCTATACCAAGCACTAAGGCACCATTGCAAAAGGTTATTAAAGATATATACTCTTCAGAATAATAAATTTGTCATTGATTTTTAAAGTTGAATAAAAACAATACAATTTTGTTTTTAAACCCAACCTGCTAGACATGATACAAACAACCAAAGATCAAGATGACAATGGAAGGGGATAACTCTCTACATGTCCGAAACAGTATCTCTGGGAATCCACCTAAAACATGTACACTGGCATGTGTGTGACATAGGGATAGGTAAAATTTAAGTATCTGACCACCACGAGCCCTGATGACAGCTTGACAACGGCGACGCATGGAAGCAATCCAACGTTGCACAACACGTTGTGGAATGTTCTGCCACTCATGCTACAGTGCTGAAAGAAGTTGTAGAAGTGTCTGGGTGGTGGATTCCTCTGGCACACACGCTGATCCAGTACATCCCATATATGTTCTATTGGTTTTAAATCCGGCGGACGGGAAGGCCAAGGTAATGTGTGGACGTTGTGGCGCTGTAGAAACTCCTGACTCACTCTCTTCCAGCACCACTGCAGACGCTCCACTAAGTGACGTGGGGTCAAAATTTTACGTTCTAGGGGAAATACCCGCCTTCCTCAGCCGGGTACCAACTGTCTGGTCAGAAATTGTGCATAGTCCAGGGATTTGTGTAGCTGTGGTTGTTGTGGTGGTGGTTCGATTTCGAAGATGACACACCCGGATGTATCGATCTTGAGTGACAGTGGTTACTCTGGGACGACCTGACCGTGGGCTGGCATGAACACTTTGAGTGGTGTTGTTCCATGCTTATAAAGCAGAGATGGTATGTCTGAAAACGCCAGTGTGCCTTGCCACAGCTTGTTGAGTTGCCCCTGCATTATTGCGTTGAGCTGACGTCAATCTTGGCATTATTGTGTTACCTACAATGTCGTTATGCGGTCTGTTTGAATCATTGCTGATGTGGCCTTTTATGCTCCACCAACGGAGAGTTCGGCATGCAAAGTTATAAAACTTCATGACGAAAATGCTTCTCTGATGATTGCGCTTGAGCGTTTCAGTACAAACGTTGACTATGGCTACGCTTATGCGAATCGAACATATTTTTTAGTGTTTTTGATTCACCATTCGCTCACTTAATTGATTGTTTTTACGATATCTTTGATTTTTGTTTGTGTGTGTGTGTGTTTTTGGTTTTTTGGGTTTTTTTAAAGAGTATACTGTATATATATATATATATTAAAAAGAAAGAACATAAACTCATAAATCAGAACTGTTTAAATAATCGTTCCATGTAACATGTTCATTAAACCGTGCTTTTGCTTTCATACCTGTCACGCAACTTCCACAAGCTAAGTGGATCTATATTTAATGTTTATCGATTAAACCGTCGTCAATGAAAGATGCCACGCCATGTTTGTTCGATTGCCGATTCAACAGGAAGGAAATCCGTCATTCACGAAAACCGGGTTAATTACGTACGATCATATAATACATCTAAAATTAAACAGTAAATTTATTTCTTCGTATGAACCACAAATGTCAGCGTATTCCGTAGGTGTACTGTCATTTGATTGAATTACTCGAACGAGTATTCAGATGGGAGTTATTATATGGGAGATAACTCTTGGTGTTTTAATGGAATTATTCACGCATTAATTATACACGTCCTTATTCCTTGGATTATAACTAAATAAAGAAAATTAATGTGAGTCTGAGTCAAATGTTTTTTTTAATTTCATCACCAGTGTGTGTGTGTGTGTGTGTGTGTGTGTGTGTGTGTGTGTGTGTGTGTGTATATAGATAGATAGATAGATAGATAGATAGATAGATATATATATATATATGAACTCGCCAAGTGATATCATCAAATTATGTGGAATATGATCGCAGTGTGATATAACCAGTATGTGGAATATCGCCGTATGATATCACCGGTATATAATAATATTGCCGTGTGATACCACCAATAAATTAATATGATCGAGTGGTATCACCAGTATATGTGGAATATCGGTTTGTAATATTGCCAATAATGTGGAATATTGTCATTTGACATCAGCAACATATGTGGAATATTGCCGTGTGATACCACTAGTATAGATGGAATATCCCCGTGTAATATCATCATAACGTAGAATATCGTCGTGTGACATCATTAACATGTGGAATATCGTCATGTAACTTCACCAACATGTGGAATATCGGCGTGTGATATCATAGTACAATATCACCAGTATATATAGAACATCACAGTTTTATATCACCAGTATTTATATGGAATATTGCCATCTGATAGCATTAGTATATATGGACTATCGTTGAGTGATATCACCAGTATATAATTTGGATTAGTGCCAGGTGATACTGAAACTTCCATCCAGTATTCTCCCCAAGCAGTGTGTCAAAGAACTGATCTCTGAGTTGTACAGAAAACTAGAAAAGTGGTAGTTTGTTAATCTAGTTTATTATGAGTTAACATAATATCTCCGGTACTACACACAGTAAGTGATTACTTCACGTAGTTATATCTAACATTCACGTATGAGTAACACATAACAATGGGAGTTTAAAAAAAGGCAATGACGTCACAGTACCTATCAGGTTTGTAGAAACCGGGAGGAAGGGAACTTATTTTTCCGTCTCTATATAAATAAAAGTAAAACATCTCGCAAGATGGCGTCCAGAACGTTCCTAAAGAATAATAGTGGACAATGAAAGTGAACGTAGTCTACGTA